>CAIGQW010000596.1:15957475-15980448 GCA_903798125.1 Danio choprae
ATGTTGAAACAAAAATAATAATAAAATTAATAAAATAATGCAATGGCCAGACGTTTTGAAACAATGAAACAGCCTGTGAAGTTTCAATAGACCTAATTTAACCTCAGTAACGTGTTGGGTTTCAGAAATCAAAATACTAAGTGATAAATAATATGGCAGTACCTAATTGCATACAACACTGGTTGTATATTAATTGGATTTGATTACATCATCAATATAAGGAAAAGTCCCTAAAATAGCATTTATAACATCGTACGCACAAATCAAGCACCACATGATAGAAAACGCATTCAATATTTAAATGATCAGCAACTAATTTTCCCTCCTCCAGTCTTTAAAAGTTGACTTTCATGCTTGTAACTGGCTTATATCCATGGTTACCGTCTAGACGAGTGCATCATGTGCTCAGCTCCAGGGATTTCTTGGTTACTAAGCAGCACAGGCACGAAGGGAAAAAGCGAGACCTACAGAAACCCAGCTTGTGCGGATCAAAAATGGCTAAATCCCAAATTGTCAGCAGAGCAATAGAGGTAAATGATGAGCTCGGAACATAATAAATGTGTGTACAAATCTGGTGTAGATTAGACTTGTTTTCTGGAGACAAACCTGCTCAAACATGAGCTCTCGGAGACGGCCGATTTTGTCTCCGTCTTCGGGGTGATTCATGATGTAGTCCTTCACAAAGAACGCCTGTGAGAAACAAAAGACACACCCACACACACCCACACACCCACACACACACACCCACACCCACACACCCACACCCACACACACACACACACACACACACACACACACACACACACACACACACACACACACACACACACACAAAATGAGGCTCCATCACAATGCATTGCGCCTCCACAGAGTTTGTGGGTTTACCTTGACATCCTCGCCAAACAATTTAAAGCATAGTTTCACTGCTTAGTCACCAAAAACTAAAATCTGCTGTTGACTTACTCATTCTCAGGTCATCCACGGTATAGCTGACTTTTTTTATTTTGTTTAGTAGAAGATAAAAGGTGAATTTTAGGCAAGGCAAGTTATTCGTTTAGCACATTTCATACAAAGTGGTCATTCAAAGTGCTTTACATGAACATGAATTTAAAAAAAAAAACATCAAATATTTGTATAAGAAATAAAAATGCTTAAAACTGATTAAAACAATGTTAAAACAATGTGTTTTTTTAATAATAAAATATGTTAACAAGAAATATAGAGTGCATTTTAGCTGAAGTTGGGGTGTTTGGTGATTTATAAAACACTTTAAGTACCAATTACCACAATTAACTAGAGACTTATTACATGCCTAGTATTAAAGGGATAGTTCACCCAAAAAAAATAATTCTGTCATCATTTACTTATCCGTTACTCGTTTCAGACCTTTATGAGTTTCTTTCATCTGTTGGACACAAAAGAAGATATTTAGAAAAATGCTGAAAACCTGTAACCATTGACATGCATAGTATTTGTTTTTCCTACGGAAGGCAATAGGTACAATTTTTTCGTCTTCTTCAAAATATCTTCTGTAGTGTTCAACAGAATAAAGAAACTCATAAAGGGTTAAAACCACATTGGGGTGAGTAAATAGTGAGTAAACTATAATTTTTGGGTGAACTATCCCTTTAAGATATTGGCTTTTTTAATAATACTTATAAAGTACAATCTTATTCTATATATATCTAATTCTACCCAATACCTAAACGCAACTATTACCCTATTAACTATTAATAAGCAGCAAATTAGAAGTTTATTTAGCTGAAAGGATTCTTAATAATGAGAATTGTACCTTAAAATAAAGTAATAAAAAAAATACATGGCAAACCCTAAATTAATAACTGTGGCTCCTGAAGATTTTATGAAGCAAAACAATCAGACAATCAAAAAACAGAACATTACTTACAATATTATTACTTTAATCTGTAGAATTGAAAAATAAAGCTCCACAACAGTGAGACTGTGTAAATGATGATCAGTTTCTTACACAGACCAATCACTTCACTTCAGAAGTAACATTACGGTTTGAATAAGGTATTAATGTAGTTTTGCCTGCATGTGTTTTTTTTTCTCCAAAATGCCAGTAGCCATTAACCTTAAAAAAATAATAATAACAATAAATAAATAAATAAATAAAATCACCAGGATTTTGAAGAAAGAAATGTCACCAATATCTTTAATGGAACTATTCCACCAAATTTCTGTTATATACAGAAGGAAATGAAGAGCTGCAACTGAATAAGCTGTCAAAATAAGAGCTTAAAACATTCAAAATGGGAAAGGAGAGAGAACAGACAGTGTATCTGTGACCGATCTCTTGCAAGGATGATGGTCCAGTATCTCCAAAGAGACAGTGGGAGATTTCAGGAGCTTCAGGAGGAAAAACTCTCAGACTTCAAAGATTCCACCATGCAGATTTTTCCCATTGACATTTGGCTTGAACAGCAGCCCAATGCCCACAGCAGATGCCCAATTTAATGGCAGCCGCACACTACGCCTGCAGATCACTGAAGCCACTTACACTCACAGCTATTTCTACTGACAAAGCCAACAGAAGTTGCTGATTTTTAATGGACCCTTTTCACAAGACGGTGATGATGCGTTTAACGGTCAACAGCCTCCTAATTCCTTGAGATTGTATGATTTTAACATTGATTATTTATAAAGCTATACTTTGTACAAAAAAAAAGGATTCATTGGATTTACTGAATTTTTTAAGGCAAGTGGTTGCAAACAATTTTCCTATTAGTTTTAGAGTATATTTTAAGATTCTGGTAATTACATATAGAGCTCTGCATGGTCAGACCCCCCTTTATACTCAAGATTTTTTATATGGTCACTCCTGTGGCCAGTCTCTGAGGTCTTCTGGCAAAGACTTTTAGCCATTCCCAGATCACGTCTTAAGACTAAAGGTTACCGTGCTTTCTGTGTTGTGGCCCCAAGGCTCAGGAACTCTCTCCCTCTAGCACTGAGAACTCTGGGATCAGTTGAACTTTTTAAAAAACATTTAAAGACATCTTTTTGGTCAAGCTTTTAATTAACAGTATGGTGAGCTGGTTTTATTTTGGTGTTTCTGTTCTTGGATTTTTTACTTATGTTTGGGTTTTTTTTATTGATATGTTTTCTTTTACCTGTTTTTAGCGTCGAGGGGCGGGACAGTAAATTGTACGTTGTTCTCTCTTCTGGCTGCCGTTATCAGTCTCACAAATTATTTTTTGAGCGCCGTGAAAACATTATCATGGTGTTTTTCTTTTCTTCTTTTTTTTCTTTTATTTGAGCACATAGAATTATAAAACATGTATTTGTGGTACTCTCCCATTCACTGTGCTCTAAGCTTAACCAACTATGACAACTTCTGCTGCTAAAAAATTCAAAAATGTGAAAAGGGTCCATAGCAGTGGGGAAAATGAAGTGCAGCAAAGCAATGCTTAAACCTTATGTAAATGTGCACAAAAGCGTAATAATCTGAATGGATGGATGTATACATTTCAGTTTCTCAACATTTATAATTTATATATAATAATTTCTTGCAAATAAAAAAAAGCTTTTATGTATAAAATAACAAAGTTGTTATGTTTTCATACATTTACCTTCATTTTTAAACAACACAATGGCAATATGGCATCAGAGTGGCGCAGTGGGTAGCACGATCGCCTCACAGCAAGAAGGTCGCTGGTTCGAGCCTCAGCTGGGTCAGTTGGCATTTCTGTGTGAAGTTTGCATGTTCTCCCAGTGTTTGTGTGGGTTTCCTCCGGGTGCTCCGGTTTCCCCCACAGTCTGTAGGTAAATTGGGTAAGCTAAACTGTCCGTAGTATGTGTGTGAATGTGTGTATAGGTGTTTCCCAGTGAAACTGGACTGGCATCTGCTGCGTAAAACATATGCTGGATAAGTTGGTGGTTCATTCCGCTGTGGCGACCACAGATTAATAAAGGGACTAAGCCGAAAAGAAAATGAATGAATGAATGCCAATGCCAATGTTTTGATTTCAGAAAAATTAAGAAATCAATAGTTATTGGAATAACCCTGACTTTCATCCACAATAAATGAAATACAAATAAATAAGTCACAATTGTAATTTTCTGCAAAAAAATCAAATAAAATAAAAAAATAAATAATAATAATAATAATAAACTGTAACTTGACATTGGTGCAATCAAAAATAAAAGCTCATTAATTTCATTTTGCATTACAGAATTTAGGCTTGGAGTAGTCAGCAGTAGTAGTAACAAACAAATATATATTTCCATGAAAATATATAGCTTTGTCTAAGCATGATGCTGAGGCTTTTATCTGAAAAGACACCCACTTGCGCTTATAAATGCATTTAATGGGGAACAAAATAAAATAACCTTGGTGTTGCTAATGCTATGACTATTTGAGCTACAGATTTGAGAATTTAAGGAAGGAAACAATCAAAATAGAAAAGACAAATATTTAATAGTGACTGCTTGCTATGTCTGCAGACGTCCAATAAATCGAACCCCTTTTGCACGCAATCAACAAATTGTGAATTGTTTTTCTCAAAAAAACGCAAGGAACGGAAACAACGTGCTTTTCTAAAACATCTCTCTGAGCTCTGGAGCTGTCAGGAAAGTTTGAAAATCATTAAAACCAAGCCAATTAAGAGCTGAAGCCTGTAAATGAGAGGAATTTCAGAGTGGAATTTCTTTGGCTGACCTTAAAGTGCAGAAACCTGAGGAAATATTAACGCCAACAGCTGGAACACTCAATAAACAACTAATTGGCAATGCCGTCATGTTTACAAATCCAAGTACATTTACTGCTGCTCATCCCAGACCCTTTGTCTCAGGACGCTCAATGGAGGACAGCAGCTGAGCAGCCTATATAAAGAGAATTAAGGCCTGTTCACACCAAGAATGATATTATAATGTCAAAATCATAACTGTTATTGTAAGTGTTACTCAAAAAAATATTTAAAATTATGAATAAAAACAAAATTACTTTAATTGAAATAAATTTCTAAATTTGAAGTCTTAATAATAATAATTCGTCAACAAAAGTCTTAAAAGTGAGAAACAGTCTTAAATACAAGAAGAGGAAAGTATGAGTACTAGAGAAAAGTCAAATATGTGAAAAAGTTGCACATTTGAGATCACATTGTGAAATATGAAGAACCAATTACAAGAACTAGCCAAAATGATTAAAGCACAATAGGCCCATTTCACACCAAGAACATTATTTTAATAAGAGGGAGATCATATTGTAAAATATGAAGAACTAATTATGAAAATTAGAAAAAAATTGAAAAGATATAACTTATAACTTAAGATATAACATAATTTTAAGTCTTGGAATTAAAAATAATAATAATAAATTAAATCAAAAACAATTAAATAAAAAAAGATTAAAATTAAATTGAATTATTTCAAAAAATTTGAATTAAAATTAAATAAAAAATAAAATAAAATAAAAAAACAAAATGTAAATGAAATAAAATAACAAAAAAAATTTAATTCAATTAAAATGAAATTAAAAAATAAATAAATAAATAATAAAATTAAATTAAATTAAATTAAATTAAATAAAATTAAAAACAATTATAATGATGTCTTAAATGTGATAAACAGTCTTAAATACCAGGGGGGTAAAAGCTCAAAATTATGAGTGAAAAGGTGAAAATTGTAAAAAAATAAAATGTGAGACTGTACTGTAAAATATAAAGATTCAATCTGATTGGCTGTCAATGTTTTATCATTTATCAGCTAGAAGAAAAAAAACCTTCATATTTATTGGTACTGTTATAGTTTCGGTCTGAACTCTAAATTATTTTTCATTCAGAATGATTTTAAAAACAATGTTCATCATCCTTGCTATGAACGGCCCTTTAAACACAGCGTGTGTGTTCAGGAAAATGTAGAAACAAAACTGGTGTGTATACAGTGGACTCTCTTCTTTATAGCAGCTCTGAGTCTAAATACTGCAGTAACACTAAAGCGAGGTTGCTATGCAACAAGCGTTCATACAATCTGGAAAGATCTGTTGTATTCAGACAGCATATGACTTCTTTGAGATATTATAGATTTTCCTAGGCTTACACAAGGGGAATGAGACTTCTTCAGTGCTTTCAATAGTTTATCGGCAGGAAAGTTATGGCCGTGATATTCCCTTCTGGACAAGCTAAATGTGAATTAAATTTCCGAAGAAATCCCAGCATTCCCTTCAGCAGTCAGAAATCTTTTTGTTGCTTCCCAATTTATCTACTTACACAATGCACTAAATAATTGCACTCTTTTTTTTTTTGTGAAGTAAAAGTACTTTTCAGTGTGCAACAGAAGAGTATAGGCGTTTTGGGACAAACTACTTTGTCATAATGGACTGTTCTGTTGCTTAGTAACATGCCCTGTCAATCATCTTGTCACATCCTCCACATTTCTGATTAATATTCTACCACACTGGAGACGAAGTGACACATTAAAAGCCATTTGCGGCTCTTTCATGCAGAGAAATCTGCTCATGTGTTTGCATAATGAAGCATTCAAAAGTTAATGACCAAACGTGTCTTGATAAAAGTTCAATGTCGTCGCAGATGAAACATGTCATGGATAACAAGTAAATAAATCAGGATGGAAATTATTAATCATTCAAACCCTTTTACCTAAGCATTAACCCTCTTTCTCCAGCATCTGCTATCCCTAAAGCATTTTTTGTGTTTAAGAAAAACACTAGAGAGTAATGAATGACTACACATGTGGAGTCTGTCTAATCCGTGTATTTGATGACGAGTGTATTTTTGGACTATTGTTAGATGTCTTTTACTGACAGCCCAAATTTAGCTTTGTTTTAACCAAGACGTCTGTTTTTAAACATCTATTAGACGTCTTTTAGACACAAAAATCGATTGGTGGGATGTTTGTAGCTTTAATTTTGTTCAGGTCCAACACACAACGATTGTGGGTAATATTAGCCATTAATTAGCCATGTACACAATGGCATCCCCTACTGTGTATATACGATATAACTGCAAGGTTAACTTCTATGCCTATATATTCTATGCCTAACTATGCTTCTATATAATAACTTTAACTGCTGAAAACTATTAGTTACTAGTTAATTAGTTAAAGTTAATAGCAACTAATAAAGTCATGGTAACTAATAACTTAACTTTTCTGATTTAGATTGAGATGCAATGAGTTGCACCTTTTGTAAAGCTGCTTTGAAACAATAATTATTGTGAAAAGCGCTATAAAAATAAACATGAATTGAATTTGAGCATGGATCTGCACTTTAAATTTTAACTGGAAATAGTAGACCATCTGGGTACCTTTGAAATACTAATTTCAACACACTGCGCTACAGTTTGGGACACACTAATGCTTATTTTGAATATTTAGGACTGATAGCATTTGAATAGGGACAAAGCATCAGTGTTGACGACCTTGAAAGTCTTTTTAAAGTGACAGTGCTTCAGCGCGTTGACGACCTTGAAAAATATCAATGTAGTTTTCAGGACATTAGCATGATATAAGTGGAAAGATGAGAAAGTGCACCTCCTGGTAGCGAGCGAGTCCTCCATTGACAGCGGCATCGATGACTCCGTTCAGACACATGGTCAGCGGGTTGATGTTCTGCATCTGCCGGGTTTGACACTGCGTGATCAGCGTCCGCAACTGCAGGTTCTTGTTCTCAATGACCTCAATGGCATTCTCCAGTGGACTCACTTCAACCTGTGATGAAAAAAATAAATACATAAAACAAGCAATGAGATGATGAAGCTTAGAAAGAGCAGCTGAAACATGCTCTACACCAGAATCAGATTCGGTTTATTCGCCAAGTGTGCACAAACACACAAGGAATTGTTTTGCTCAGGATACATACAGTAGATGCATATCAACACAAGAACACAAAATTATATTTAAATAAGTGGAAAGTCAAGTAAACGATAAAAATTCTGAAGTTAATATGTGCACTGTTGACTTTTTTTACAGTACAAATAAGAAATAAAAATATTTATATAAAAGTATTTTCAATTAAGTGGCTTTATTGGTTACAAAAACTAAACAATTGGCTTTTTGACGCAAAGGTTTGGGTTTAGTAAGGGTAACGTCTAGTCAAAAACAGAAACTTTATGCGTTTTACCTGTTTGTTTACACAACTACAGAATTTTTATAAGTGAAAATTAATAAATCTGATGTTTTTGAAAAAGCTACCATTTGTAAAACCCTCACAATATGGGAGTCTTTGAAAACAATAATGTCATGCGCGGGCATAATACTTGTTTAGGGAAGCGCATATTAAAATCAAGTGTTAACAAAAACACAACAATGGTGGAGTACAAGATAGTGTTGTTGTTGGTCAAGTGTTTGCTAACGCATCATGAGCATAGTGTGAATTTACCACACATTTTAAATAACAACGCATCTTGCTCACGTGGCAAAATCTACATACACATCAGCACTGAGCCGCAGACGGCACGTCAACAGTTCCCTAAAGGTTCTGTTTACTTACAAGATGACAGCACCAAATACTGGCCTGGCATACATATAGTGTTTTTGCCTCAGATTCACAAATGTATAAATGTGGATTGTTTTGAAAACTTCGTCAACTTTTTTGAGCATTAAAGTCTTTTGAGCATAAGTCTAAGATTAATTTATTGGATAGACTTTTAAGGAAACTTATACTGCTAATTTCATTCAGGAAATTAAGAATCCAAATTGGATTAAAGGTGACTTCTACATTCCAAACTTTACTATTCTAAATATAATCACAACTGAAGACTGAAAATGGATTTCAGATCACCATCACCACCACCACCACCATCCCTACTACTACTACTTATTGTTGTCTGTGTCTTAAAGTGCTTTATTACATGGCTGTAAAGAATACTCGATTCTGATTGGTCAGTCGCGACTACCACTAAATAACACAAACTTATATATATATATATTTGTCACGCTTTGACTTTTTGGCATCGTCTTTTGAATTAATAATACATAGGTTAGTGTATACTGCATCAGCTGTTTTCATTTCTGTCATCTTTGTTTTTAATTAAAGACTTAATAAACTATAACGACTCAGAACAATGTTTTCCGTCTAATTTTTATGTTTTGTACAAAGTAGCCATATAAAAAATAGGATAAAGTACATCCAAGATGGTTGTTTTCACAGAATAAAGCCCTTCAATTTTGTACAACAGCCCTCCACTTTGTGTTTGGATGTAAATAAGCCTGGTGTTCTTTGTTCTGCGATAACAACCTCCTGGATGTAATTTATCCCTAACTTAAAAGTTCTATATAAATAATGTGCATTATTATCTTTGTCATATTACCACAAAACAGTTTATTTTATTATTGAATAGGATTGTTTTGCAACACAGCAAGTTAAGCCTGTCATGACAAAAAGATGAAGAATAAATACTACTTCAGATAGATTAAAGATTACTTTAAACCCCATTGCTCCCTAATGAGGTTTGCAATGAAGAATGCACAAAAAGTCAATTGTACCAGACCGCACACAATACATCAGCTATGCATTCGTGTCAGCATTTATGTGCTTATGTGTACACTGTAAAACATATATCGTAAATGAGCAGTTTTCCATATTTTGAGATTCATGTTTTGCATTTTTTTTGCCCATTTATTTATGCTTTTGAGTTATTATAGTTAGCATTATGGGACCTTGATCTTTCTTCCAACAACTTCAAACTTTGAAAAGTTAAAAATAGTGACTTTAATTACCATTTTTAATGGTTTAAAGCGATATATTTTCTGGGTTGGTGTTGTATGTTATGCTACAAAAACCTTGTAATAAACTGCCAGTATATTTTCAGTTATTTTACAGACTTATTTCTCTATACATTATTTTGTATACATTATATTGCTTCAAACTACTATAATGTCAAAAAAAGTCACTTTGTTAAAATGTAAAGTTGAATTTTTAACATCAAAAGTCGACAGAGCAGAGATCAAGCTCCCAGAATGCAATACACAACCGTAAATAAACGGAAAACACTTGTGAGCCACAAAATACAGAAACTGTTAATGAAAAGATATTTTTTTTACAGTGCGAGGTTTTTCCTCTAACCTTAATGCAGTGTGTGAGTGAGAATCATCCAACAGCAGAAGTTTGCTGGGAGATCTGCTTACCAGTTCCCTCCTCTCCACTTCAAACCATCGAGAGATGCCTGGCAGACTCTGAACAAGCGTTAATGTTGTCCTTTCTACCCACAAGCTCTGGAAAAACAACCACAAAAAACGAAAGCAAACGCTCATTGAGAAAGCACACTTCAACTATCAGAGAAAGTCCACAAAGTCCCAAAGCGGTTGAAAAATATACAACAAGAGTATGACTTTCCTCCTCCGGCATGTATAATACATATCATTTAATCTACACTTTAAGCAGCTCGTTCTCAGCAACACAGGCTGCACATATTAAATTTCGCATTCATAAATTCATTTCCCCAGTATAACGGAGGAAGCGATGTAAGAACTTCAGATTGCTTGATTGGGATATTCAAAACCACGCCGGTCCAATATAATCCTATCATCTGGATGGCATCGCAGCCCAAGTTTACCACCAAATGAGATTTTCAGGCATTATTACTGGGCGGTAAGTGGACCGGGGTGCAGAGTACCCCCGGTGTCTCTGAGAATATAATATCTGGCAGGCTAAACAGTTTATTTCAAACACAGTAACCGCCGGAGGTCGGGGGGAAATCTAACCCCCACGGTGGATCGAATCCACGCCGAGGCTGTGATTGTCTGTGCTGGATATATTGAGTGAGAAGGGGAAGGGAAATGATATTTGGAAGGAGCCAGTCTCTCAGCCCCTAAAACTTTAATTAGCCTCTCTGGACCGAGACTGTGAATAATGCAGCATGTGAGAGAACACCTGAGCTCCACACACACACACAGACACACATTCAAAGTGAAGGAATGAAGTCACAAGAGTGAAAAGTGAAAGAAAAATGACATGAAAAGAACACCAAGTTCACCCCCGGAATGAAAAACTCACACATTATTACTCACCTCCATGACTTTTTCAACCATCTATACGTTTTGAAGAATGCGATGGTCTTTTTTTTACAATAGATAGATATCAATTTACAATAGATAGCCTTCAGAAAGGACATGAAGGGAATATTATATAGAATAGTTCATATGACCTAATGACACTAAATTACGAACTCTAAAAAGGCATACTTGTGGCTTATCTAAATATGGAAATTCCTGAAAACGGCATCTTTAAAATTTCACATTCGTGTTCTTCAGAAATGCTGGTTGTAAATGAAAGACAAATGCAGAAGGACAGAACAATGAGGAAAAGCTCAACAGTCAATCGGTTCAAGACTGCAGCTGGAATTGCTCTGAACAGGATAAGGATCTGTCTGAATATCTCAACGTTTAGTAGAAATTTGACTGAAAGCCACTGCAGTGATCAAACCTTCATCTGCGGAAGGAAACAAAAACTAGACTCCATTGAGGAGCATGCTATGTGGACAGAGAACTGGACCAACGTTCACTTTATTGATGAAAAAAGCTTAATTAAACTGGGTCTGATGGAAAACTTTATTTTCGTCATCAAGACTAAACCAATACTGCGTGCAAAAGTAAAGGTGGAGGTGAACTTTCATGGTTTGGTGATTTTTTCAGGCAGCAGGAGTTTGATCTCTTAGGTGTTGTTTACAATAATACATTTCAATTTTATATTGCATAAGTTTTAAGGACCATATAAAGCTCTATGACAAAGTCAATGTAAACTGGCAGAATGAATGCAAACTTCATGGAAAACTGCAACCAGCACATTCTTCAAAACGTCTCTTTTAGCGTTTGACAACAGAAACAGTCATATATGCATGAAGGGACACAAAAGGGCACATGAATGACAACAGAAGCCTCAAATCTAGCGTATATAAATACATACTGAATCCATCAGCTCACCTTAAATTCGTTTTCTTTGTCCTTGGTGCCCTTGTGAAATGGCCGGTCGTAGCGAAACCTCCAGATGTGGTTGACCTTATAGAAGCTCTTGATGTTATCAGGGACGCCGTCACGCTGCAGGACATCCTGGCTGTCTGGGATTGGTGTGACAGCATAGATTTGCAGATCTGGACGAAGATCCGTCAAGGAATTTGCAATGTGTGACACTCAAATACAAATGCATTTGAAGTACAATAATAATAATAATACATTAATAAATCTTATAAAATGAATTAATGATTTTGCACACTACATCACATACACTCAAAAAAATGACGTTATTAAATAATACATTAAAACTAATTTAATATTATATTACATTACATTAAATTACAAAGACAGCATTCGATAAAAGATTTTGCTGTATTACTGCATCTCCTCCTCCTCCTCCTCCACAAATGCAGACAACAGACCAGTTGGAAATCATCCCCCGCAAACTGTTGAAAACCCCAGCATCTTGTGCCTTACAGACGCGAGTTCTGATCAGCACATAAATATGAATCGAGCAGGGCAGACGTCCAGGAAGACCAATGATTAATCGCTGGCTTTGGATGACAAAACGCTGTGCTCATGCAGTTTGACCGGCCCTGTCTGCTCTAATTGTGCTGAAGAGGACGTCACAAATTCTCTGAGCTCCAGGCCTCCAGGTCCGTGTCTCATCAATTGAGCAAACGCTCTCCTATGACCCACTGTCTCCACCGCTGATGTGTGCTCAGAGAGAGGAAGGGGATCGATTTGCAGACACGTGGATGAGTAGTTAAAGTTAGCGACTCTGGCCTTGGTGGAGTAATAAGGTAATAAGGAGTAATGTGTTGTGCTTTCACACTGACGTAGTTTAAATAGTTTGCCAAATGGCCTATATGCACAGCTAGTGTTAAAGGTTAATGTGACTATTTTAAATGTCATAAGGTTCCTTTTACGGCATCAATGTTGTAATTAAAATACAATCAGTTAAATAGACTTAAGCATTCATTTAGTTGCTCAAGTGTAAAACGAGATGAAAGGCCATGTAAATGCTAGAGCTGTCAGTAGCAGTAAATAATTTGCATATTTTAAAGACATGGTTGAAATTTTTTATTTAATGCAGTGCTTTTTGTCCTGTCTGAGAGCCACATTATTTCACAAATCAATCAGCCAGTGAAGATCACTAATTTCTACAGAAATCAGATCTTCAACGTGGCGATTTTGTATTGGCATGACAGTTCACCAGAAGTGCTTGGGTTGACTGACTGAAAATTAAAAGTCCATGTGCATATATCACATTGGCAATTAACGAACAATAACATGTGAAAATGTCTAGCAAATCAACACCAGGCGGCACAAATATAGTGGTGTAGTAATGTATGTAGTACCAAAGGATTGGGAAAGTTGACTGCAACTTTCAAATGATGTGATTTCGTGAGTTCAACTTAAAAGTCTGTGGTGCAAAGTGACAGGAAGGATGACTTACTTCAAAATGCTAATTTAATGCACACCGAATGCAACTCAAACTCTAGCCCTTGAAGGTCCTGTGAAATTAAAATAAAGCAATCACATGTTAATATCACATAATACACGTGAAACACGTGAAACGTGGCTTTGGAACATTACTTTTTTTTTATTATGTGATCCTATTTTTAGACGTCCGCAGTTGTTCATATTTGGTTACGAGATTCATATGAAAATGTTCCAAAAGCATGGTTCACTTGTGTTCCATTTATGTTCCACATATTTCACATGTGTACCTGCACAGGCTTTCTTAGTTTTTATGTAAGGGAAATTCTGAGAGATTAACTCAACAGAAAGCTTTGTTTTGCAAACCAAATTTTAGCAATCACATCTTAACATCACATATGAAATATTCTGCATGGCTTTGGAAAGTTTAATAATTTTCTTTTATGCTATCATATTTTCACACAAAAGCATGTTTCACTTGTGTTCTATTTATGTTCCACATATTGTACTTACGGTTTTTCTTTGTTTTGCACACTTAAATTCAGTGTTTTGTGTTCAGATTCCTAAGTGTAAGTATAAGCTATATAAAAAAAAACACCAACTGTTGTGCACCTGCAAATGTAAGACTATTTGAGTGAGTAAACGGCAGAGATGTGTGGAGGATACACTGAGCTTCAGCCTGGTAGATGGTCTGGTCAGGCTGGTTGGCGTGTTGCATTGCGATGGCATGAGGGAACTCATTGAGCATGCGCTGCTGGAACGCCTCCAGACGCTCGTAGTCATGACCACGACACACAAACTCCTTATTCTGCGCGCACACGCACACGCACACGCACACGCACACGCGCACGCACACGCGCACACACACACACACACACACACACACACACACACACACACACAGACAGACACACACACACAGACACACACACACACAAATAATCTGGTTAATACTGACACCAAGTGGACTTCAGAGTTACTATCAGAGACAATCAGACTAGCTGCAGAATGACACAAACCCGTAGAAAGAAGGGGAACTTCTTGCCGTAAAAGCCCACTCTGAAGAACTCCGGCTCCAACCGCTGTTGGTCCATGATTTTATCATAAAACGAAGCCTCCATCATCTGTGATTTGCATATAATTTAAAGAGTAGTGTACACGTCATGCATCTAACTGACTAAAAATGAATATTGACTGCATAAAAATGTATTTCCGCAACAATTTCTACATTATCTGCCTTTAAGTGTTATTTAAATGACCTTTGTTATTATTGCATTAAGTCACAAATTGGGGGTTGATATGTAAATGTGTTTATGTTAATGAAATGATGATTCCTTTAAGAACTGAGGAAATGCACTTCTTTAAAGAGCTGTAACTCACCCTCATCTTGCTGAGGTTTCTGTAATCGTAGTAGGATTCATACTGGTCTGCTAACTCTCTGCACAGGAGGATGCCGTTCTCCCAACACTGAGGATAGAAGAGCAGTTTTAATTTACATGCAATTTCATAAGGTCCCAGTAGGAGACACTAGAGCATCATCAATACTCAAATAAAATAAAATAAAATAAAATAAAATAAAATAAAATAAAATAAAATAAAATAAAATAAAAAATAAAAATAATTTGAATACAATATATATTAATATTGCTCTATATTTTCCAACTAAAACTATAAAATAAAATATGATTTACCTACACAAAAATACAATAATATGATTTTATATTTTCCAGTTAAAACAAAATGTCATTCAAAAAGCAAGAAATAATGATGCACAAATTAAATAAAAAAAATTATGATTTTAATACAAATATATATTAACATTGCTTTATAATTTCCAATTAAAACTATAAAATAAAATATTATTTGCCTACAAAGAATTTATTAATATGGCTTTATATTATCCAATTAAACCAAAATGTTTAAGTAAGCATGAAGCACAAATAAAAATAATGATTTAAATACAAAAATATATTAACATTGCTTTATATTTTCCAGTTACAGCTATAAATTAAAATAAAATATGATTTGCCTAAAAAAAATGGCTTCATATTTTCTAATTAATCCAAAGTGTTATTTAAAGCAAAGCAAGAAAGAATGAAGCACATGATTTTAATAGAAAAATATATTAATATTGCTTTATATTTTCCAATTAAACCTATAAAATAAAATAAAACAAAGTAAAATTAAAAGAAATATGATTTTCCTACAAAAAAAATTATAATATGGCTTTATATTATCCAATTAAACAAAAATGTTAAAGCAAGTAAGCATGAAGCACAAATAAAATAAAAAATAATGATTTGAATACAAAAATATATTAATATAGTTTTATATTTTCCAATTAAACCTATAAAACAAAATAAAATATGATTTGCCTACAAAAAATATATATTTATTAATATACAATATACATTCACATATACTTATGAATATGTACTATGTAATATGTGCAATATAACACATATATTTTAGTTTATAGTTTGTACTTACGTGACAATGCGATACCTTTTATATTAGCTGCACTTTCATCTGCAATATTTTATAGTGACTAAAATAAAAGATCAGATCTATTTCATTTGGCAAACATCCATGTATACTAAGAGGCATATCATTCATCAAGCAGAAACGTTTCAGT
The DNA here is from genome assembly GCA_903798125.1 of Danio choprae. NCBI lineage: Eukaryota > Metazoa > Chordata > Actinopteri > Cypriniformes > Danionidae > Danio > Danio choprae. The sequence goes on from CAIGQW010000596.1 coordinate 15,973,482, forward strand.
GATATTGTTTTCGAAATCCAGCATCCCGACCTCAGCCACGGGGACAGCAGACAATAAATGCACTGATTTTTTACTCTCATCAAGAGATGAAGTGATTGAATCACTGATTATGTAAATAGCATTTAGTATTGAAGGATAACCGCTCCAAATACAAATCACCCACTGATAATTTGATAGCGAGCGCAGAGGAGCCGCATGAAGAAATACGAATGAAAAAATGCAGGGAATATTCAGACCTTTCCGCGATCAAAGTTCTGGATGATGGTGAGATGCAGATACTCCTTTCTCTGCCACTCGCTCTGCATGGGATAACTCAAAAACTCCCTCAAGGGCCTTTCAGACCATTCCAGGAGCTCGTCGTACAGCAGAAGAGTATACGAGGCCTCTGTAGAGACAGAAACGTGATGAAATAACAGTAGAAATCAAGATTAGAGAGTGATTTATTAACAGCTGATTTTTAAAGTAAGCTCAGTCTATCAAAAATTTGAAGGGATTTTAGTTGCGGCGTTATACCATGCTATTAGAACAGTCCTTTTCAATATAATATTCATTAAATTTCCTTCGGCTTAGTCCCTTATTTAACAGGGGTAGCCACAGCGGAATGAACCGCCAACTATTCTGGCATATGTTTTACACAGCAGATGCCCTTCCAGCCGCAACCCAGTACTGGGAAACACCCCAACACTCTCGAATTGACACACACACACACACACACTCATACACTACGGCCAATTTATCCAATTCACTTATAGTGCATGTCTTTGGACTGTGGGGGAAACCGGAGCAACTTCTTTCCCTGCTCGTCATTTTAATCAGTGTTTTTTGTTAATTTTATATCTCATTTCAATTGATATTGTGCTTCAGAATACAGTCTATGTAACTCATGAAATATGTGACCACAAAACCAGCCATAAGTGTCGATATTTTGGCAAATTAAGACGTAAACCTCATCTTAAAGCTTGATTAAATAGCATAAATAAGATTTGCATTGATGTGTGGGATGGTTAGGATGAGAAAATATTTGATCGAGATCCAACTATATCTGAAAATCTGGAATTTGAGGGTTCCAAACATCAAAATACTGAGAAAATCACCTGTAAAGTAGTCATAATGAAGTTCTCAGCAATGCATATTAGTAATGAAAAATTGAGTTTTGATATATTTATAGTAGAACACATGCAAAATATCTATATTAAACAATCATTACATAATATTCTAATGATTTTTGGTTTAAAACAAATATCAATCATTTGACCCATACAAATATGTTTCAGTGTTACACAATCCTTCAGAAATCATTTTAATATCCCAACTTGATTGATCAAGAAACAATTCTTATTGTTATCAATGCTAAAAACGGTTCCATGGCTTAATATTTCCATATATTTTCTGAATTTTCTGATAAACGCAATATACAAGAACACAATTAATTTGAAAAAGAATTGTTTTGTAATACAAACAACAAAATTTAGTGCTCATTTTGTTCAACTGAATGCCTCTCTGTTAAATGAATATACTTGTATACTTGTATCACCAATAGCTGGAAGAACTTTGAACATTTTGTCATTTTAATCAGTGTTTTTGTTATTTAATATCTAATTTCAGTTTTTATGTAGTGCTTCAGAATACAATATATGCAACACATAAAATATGTGACCACAAAAATAAGGGTCAATATTTGGGAAATTAAGACGGATGCATCATCTAAAAGCTTGACTAAATAGCATAAATAGGATTTGCATTGATGTGTGGGATCGGTAGGATAAGACAAAATTTGACCCAAATATAGAAACTACAATTATTTGAAAACCTGAATTTTGCAGAACATCAAATTACTGAGAAAAACACCTTTAAAGTTGTTCAAATTAAGCTCTTAGCAATGCCTTTCACTAATCAAAAAATTGGGTTTTGATATATTTACAGTAGAAAATGTACAAAGTGTCTTTATGGAACATGATCTTTAATTATTATTCTAATAATAGATAGATAATCATTTTGACCCACACAAATATATTTTTGGCTATTCCCATAAAATATACCTGTGGCTTCCAAGGTCACATATTTGTTAAAAAAAAACAAAACCAGCACTTTTCATACTGTTAGGATAAACTCAAATATAAGCAAGCAGTGATCTAAAAATTTTGAAAAATGTGGTTTGTTCTCATATATTTTGTTCTCTGCTGTATATGCTTCAAGAGCAGCACGGTGGCGCAGTGGGTAGCACAATCGCCTCACAGCAAGAAGGTCGCTGGTTCGAGCCTCGACTGGGTCAGTTGGCGTTTCTGTGTGGAGTTTGCATGTTCTCCCCGTGTTTGCGTGGGTTTCCTCCGGGTGCTCTGGTTTCCCCCACAAGTGCAAAGACATATAGGTGAATTGGGTAAGCTAAACTGTCCGTAGTGTATGAGTGTGTATGGATGTTCCATACCGCTGTGGCGACCCCAGATTAATAAAGTGACTAAGCCGAAAAGAAAATGAATGAATGAATATATGCTTCAATCTGCTGGTTGATGTCATGCTGGAGTACCTGTGTAATTCTGTGCTTTCAGATGCAGGTCATACAGCTTGTGAATGTAGCGGATGTACATCTCTTCTTTATTCAGCTCCGTTTTGTAGAAGTTCTGCAGAAAAGAGACAGAGCTGTGGAGATGACGGTCTTCAAATGCTTCTCAGCGTCGCTTTGCTTTATATGAATGGATTTATAAGAAGAGACTTGAAAATAAAAGTACAAAACAATCACTCCAGCGCTAGGTCATCTACAATACAGCCTTTAACAGTGAAAAAGACTAGTGTTTTGTTGAATTAAAGTGCCAAATATCTTCTCTTTTTAATACTCCAGGTCTTGAACTAAGACTGAAAGCATTCACTAAAATTCTAATATGAGATGAAACGAAACTCAAAGCTAGACTTACAGGTTCTGAGTGAATAATACTTTTATAAAGTGATAAATATTGGTATGAAAGATTGTGAACAACGCACCAGCAGACTGACTGTACAGCCGATCTTTTTTCCATCCACTTCTCCCAACTTCATACAGTCTCTGCAAAACAGAAAAGAGTGTCCAATGTGACAAAAGTAACAGCAAAATTGCATTTTTAAGTGTGTTATTAATTGAGACATTGTTGTGAACCATTTTGTTGTGTTTTTATGAGTGTTATTGGATTTTTAATGCATTTTGAGAGGTGCTATTGATCGGGTTTGAGGCTGTTGTGAACCGTTTCATTGCAGTTTGCATGTGCTTTAATGCGTGTTATTGTTTTCTCATTTTTTGATGGGTGTTATCGATTGAGTTGTGACACGGTTTCATTTTGTTTTGTTGCATTTTGCATTATTGCGTCTTAATCTGCTTAGATGTTATTGTAAACGGTCTATTATATGGTGAATTACAAGAATATGTGGACTGAGTGTCATTTATTTATTTTGCAGCATTTTCAATGATCAATAAGGCAGTAAAACCAGTAATATTCTGAAATAATATTGCTTTTAAAATACAGTTTCTCAGTTTATTTTCATTTTAAAATGTAATTTATTTCTATGACAAAACACTGAATTATCAGCATAATCACTCAAGATCACAGTGTAGCACGACCCTTTAGAAATCCTTTAATATCCTGACAAACCACCTATAGAAACACTCTCCTCTCTACAGCATATACACCGGACACTTTACTTAAACTCCATCTTAAAAGGACTCAATAAGGAAAACCAAGGTTACTTGTAAAAGTGCCACAAATTATGTTGCACTACTTGTTTCCTTCAACCTCACATACCGCAATATCTTGCACAATATAGTTCTGTCTTAAGCAAAAGCACTTGTATAGTCTGTCGTAGGTTATATGTATAGTTAAGTATTTATAGTATGTGTATAGCTAGTAGTTAGTATAGTTAGATTACCAGTATGTTAGTTATGTATAGGTTTAAAATAGCTCTTCCGTCCAGTGTTGTGTTCATATTTATGATTATGTTTATTCATGTAGCACCGTGATCCTGCGAGACACAACATTCCGTTTCATTTTATGTCCAAACACATAGCAAAATGATAATAAAGCCCAAATTGACTTGACTAAGAAACTATTCATATTATTATAAATGTTAAAATCGGTTCTGTGGCTCAGTATGTCTATGGATTTCTCAGGATTCTTTAAAGAGCACAATTTTAAAGACCACTGCTTAATTTTAAAAAATAATTAAATAAATATTGGTAACACTTTTAGTTTAGGTCACAATTCATGCTATTAACTACTGGTTTACTACCTGCCTATTACTAAGTTATTAACTGTTCATTATTAGTTATAAAGTATGATCTTATTCTACATCCCTAATCCTTCCCAAAACCTAAACCCAGCTTCTACCTTACTAACTATTAATACACAGCTAATTGGTAGTTTATTAAGCTAGTGGTGTTAATGATTTGGTAATATCATGAATTGTGACTTAAAAGTATTTAGTGCTCCTTTTGTTCGATATAACGCATCTTTGTTGAATACATATACTATTCTACAATAAAAAACAACAACAATACAAATATATGAAATATATATTAATTATAAGGTTCAATAAAATGTACAACTTACAGGAAAAAACACCTAATGTAAATAAATAAATAAAAACATGCCAAATTAAGATTTTTATAATTATATAGAATAATAAATTATACAATAATTTAAAAAATTATGTCTGAACAGTTCGTATTTTATATAATTTCATGCAATGCTCTCATATCTCAAATTCGAGCAGTATTGATGTGTTTTTCTGCTTGGTGTCAGACCTGTAGTCCAGCAGTCGCTCCATTAACCGCGTGACAGTGGCGATGAGAGAAATCCCGCTCTCTCTCCATGTTTCTCTTTCAATCTTCTTCAACAGACTGACAGAAAATACACAAACAGCAGAAGATGAAAAAAAAGTCACACTTCTGCCCATCACATATCCGATCGTGCCCTACGCACACACACCTGTCCAGCACAACACACACACACATCAGTGGTCATCTTACCTAGGATACGGACCGAACAGAGGAATTCTAGTCCAGAGCAGCATTAACAAAATAAAATCATGTTAATAGATTAATGTCAACAGCATCCACTCATACCATGTTAGTGCAGTTAGTAGAAAGAAAAGAAAATAAAGATTGATGCACAGCTTGATTAATAACATCAGTTTTCATGCAAAAATCGATCAAATTTCTATTTATTTAAATTACTTATTTAATTTATTATTGTTATTTATATGTATAACTTGTACTGTAAAGTGTCTAAAATTTGTGTTAAATTATTTTCAGAAAAGATATACTACAAACTATGATTAAACTACATGTACATTGAATGTGGTGACACGGTGGCTCAGTGGTTAGCACTGTCGCCTCACAACAAGAAGGTTGCTTGTTTGAGTCCCGGATGGGTCAGTTGGCATTTTTGTGTGGAGTTTGCATGTTCCCCCCCTGTGGTGGCGTGGGTTTCCTCCGGGTGCTCCGGTTTCCCCCACAGACCAAAGACGTGCGCTATAGGTGAATTGGTTGAGCTAAATTGTCCGTAGTGTAGTGCGTGTGAATGAGAGTGTATGGGTGTTTCCCAATGATGGGTTGCAGCTGGAAGGGCATCAGCTGGATAAAACATATGCTGGATAAGTTGGCGGTTCATCCCGCTGTGGCAACCCGATTAATAAAGGGACTAAGCCGAAAAGAAAATGAATGAAGGAATGTAGCACTTTTTTTTTTAAGTCTTCCAGTCAAAATGTAAAGCCTTTCAGACATGGTGTCGGATGTTCTAACCATCATTTACAAATCACTGCGACATCCAATATTAAGAAGATCAAGCCTAAATCGGTGTAATTCATCTAATCAAGCATGTCCGTTTATAGTTTTACAATGTTTTGACTCACATGCTGTTGAAAAGCTCTCTGTAGGTCTCGTCTCCTTTGCCCTCTGACATCAGGCTGTCCAGCTTGTCTATGAGTTTAGCTTCGACCTGTGCAATAATAAGGAAAAATGTGAGTTTTTGTGCATTTAGAGGTCACATGTGTCCAGAAGAGGGCGCTGTGTGACCTGTTTGAAGTTTCCGCTTCGCCGCTGCTCCCAGTCCATCATATCATGAAAAATGGGGATCATGACGTTCCTCAGGTCCGGCTGAGGCACGAGCGTCACTTCCAGAAACGGGCCGATCATTGCCGGGATGAAGTTCAGCTTGTGCTCTCCTGCAGCAGGAGAAACGGATGTTTATCACTCGTATGAATAAGTCATAAGATAGGTGATTTTGAGGTGTTGGGTAATGACTTGCCTAAATTTTGCCACATGCTGAAGATCTCACATCCCATCATTACACGCATGTCTCCATACCTGCACACAAACACATTACAAATTGGAAAAAAGAAAGAAAAAGATGCAAAATACTATTAAAACACTTTTTCCTGTACCAGATTAAGGATCAAAATATAATGATGATATATGTAGACTAAGTTCGTTATGTGTGTGATTACTGAAGCTACTTTTAAAATATCTTTTAGTAGTACATTTAAATAATAATAATAATAATAATAATTTACATTAGCATAAATAAATAGCCAAGGAAATCATTTTAATTTCAGTTTACTTTAACATGACAAAGTAAAATCTATTATTTAGAATATTTAATAGAAAACATTTTATTAAATTGTACTGAAAAAATAACAAAAAGGATTTTTCATATTATATTACGTAATTTTATTACAAAACAATCTTTTAAAAAATGAACGAAAAAATGACAACATACACAAAAACACTGGCTGCACACAAACAAATAACTAAATGCAAAAAAAAATCTAAAAGAAAGAAAGAAAAAAGAAGAAAAGGTGCATAATATGTTTTAAAACACACACTCCCGTACCAGATTAAGGATCAACATATAATTTAGAGGTTTGTAGACTAACTTGGATATATGTATGCAAGTACTGAAGCTGCTTTCAAATTCATTTCTAGTAATACATTTATTTATTTTTG
>CAIGQW010000596.1:15990448-16011165 GCA_903798125.1 Danio choprae
AAAGTGAACGATAAATCATAAGAAAATACCCTAAATATTTAAAGCAACAGCTATTTACATGAAATGTTTGGGTTTTTGCCTATTTTTATTAGATGTAAATAAAAATAATGCATTTCTTTTTAAATAAATAAAACAAATAAACAGATAAAATATAAATATTTTTAATTTATTCTATTAAAATATTACATTTATTTAATAAATTACTACTAATTACATTTCTTTAAATAAAAAGTATTTCAGTATAACCGGATGTCTCTCTTTGAATTTAAAATAGCATATTTATATAAAAAAATGACCCCCAACTGTTGGGTTTGTCCATTTTTGACCCAACGTTGGGTTAAAACAACCCAGTATATTTTAGAGTGTATGTTATGAGCATGTAAACAGTTTTTCAGTATAACTTTATGTCTCTCTCGCTCTCTCTCACCTGTGTGTGTGTGATGGGCCTCATGCTCTTGTTCTCCTGCGAGAGGAAGAAGCGGATGGACATGAAGAGCTCATGCATACAGCAGCGAAACTCCTCCTCGTTCTGTCCGCCTGTGGCCAACGCAAACAGCCTCCGGGACTGGATAATATACTTAAAAATATACTCTGTCGCCTAGCAAGAAAAGAAAAAACCCAGCAGATCTGAGCACAGGCGACAACATAAAACACAATACTTAAAGATGTATTGGATGTGTGAAATAATGTGATGTTGAAGTCATAAGTATGCATTCTTCAGATATTGAATATTCAGTACATTATGAATATAAATTTAAGAGACGGAGAAGCTATGATGACTGTAGATGTTAATATAAAGAGGAGGATGGGTAAAATTCATACGAAAAGCTCACCTTTAGCACCTGTTGGATGTGTTCCTGACGGTCCGCTTCAATAATGCGGTCCACGTACCACTTCAACACCTTGATCAGATCCCTGCCAGACACACAACAATATCTGGTTTTGTATCATAGCATATAATAACTTTGAAACAACACTCCGGCATATATAAATTTTAATAAAATAAATAAATAAATAAAAGGTAAAAAAAAAATAATTAAACATTTTATTAAATAACCAAATTAGTTAATTTCATTCACATTAAATTTAAATTAAAAAATGAAAATAAAATTAAAAATGAAATGATAAAATGAATAGCTAATTAAACTAATAAATAAATAAAAAGTCAATATTGGATCTAATATTTTTAATACAATATAATACATTGTAACACATGTTAATAAATATAAAAAAAACTTTTAATTCAAACAATCTAATTTGTAATATTATAATAATATAAAATAAAAAATCATATATATATAACGTATAAATACATTTATTTTATTCATACATTTTTATATGTAAAAAAAAGAAGAACGTGAACCCATTATCAGCAAATTAAGAATATATTCAAAGTGTATTATTAGTATTACTTGCGTACCAGTTCTGCAATTGAATCATGGATATACTGTGCGTGTGCGTGCGTGTATACATATAAATTTAGTTATTTTTAATTTATTATAATTTTTTTTTTTTTTAATTAACCAATTTATGGATGTTTGTTGTATAGTATACAAAAAGCGAGTGCAAAAATGACTGAAAGCAGAATCAGGGTGAAATAATCAAATGTTGCAATCAGGAACCATTTTTGTCATTTTACATACATTACATCTTTATTCAGAACTTCTGAGATATAAAATGCCACTGTATGTAACTCCATGACGCAGCAAGAAAATAAAAGAGACTTTTTAATCCCAGAGCATCGCACATATTGCAACAGATAAAAAGAAGCATTGCGATATCATCAGACGGTGGAATCCCTGTTGATTTCAACCATTTCTTAGCATTGCATTGAGCAGTTGAAAGAAAATGAAACTCGCTGCACCGAAGGAAGCCAGAGAAAAGTTTGTGTGCTGCTTTTTCAATAGTCTGCAAGAGTGTGGATTACCCTCTCCAAAAGCCTAAAAATCTCAACAACAGAAGAACTGAAAGAACAGAACGGAAGAGGCTATAAAAGAAAGAGCATGATGCAATGTATTTGCTCCATGAGCAAGAATAACTAGAAACTAAAAGACGCATCTAAAGACCCCAATAAGATGCAGTTTTGTCCATTTCACTTCATGTCTGTCAACGTTTTGCTGATACACTGTATTTTCACTTTTATTTTGTGATCTGTTGACTGTGTATTTTAATTCTGTCCAGTTTTGAAGTTAACCGCTTGTGTAATATGCACATTTGGCCAGTGTGTGGGCTGATCTCTGACCCTGATGAATGAACACGCAATGAAATCAAGTGTTATTTGAGTGAAGAATCAGTGCTGTACTGGTTTTAGAGAGCGAATGCTTTCAGTTTTTAGACAGCTGAGCCACGTTTAATGCATAAAATGTCCAGCATTACATAACAAAATATCAAACTAAGTGCCATCCGTTTAAGAAACACAACAATACTTTGAGAACTGTGAAAAATTATGTTAAAAAATGCTTGACAACTTCTGCAAATATTATAAACATAACAGATTCTTTGCACTGATTATATGTAAGTGTACATGCATTAATAATTATGTATTATTTTGTAAACAGCTTGTAACTAAAAAAAACGACCTTCCTCAACTTCCTTGGTTGACTATATAAGCCTGTATTTTTATATGACAGAAATGTAAGATCTCCTTTTCTAGACTATAAGATGTGAATGTTATGCTCAGTCTCAAACACACTTAAAAACAGTCATGAATTAATTTTAGCCACCTCAATTATTTGTTCAACGATAATGCTGATTCATTTAGAAATTAAGCAAATGAGTCATTTGTGAACTGACTAAATCCTTGATTCACTCTCAACTGATTACAAACTGACTCAATCAGGAGGGAAACTATTCAGTGTCTGAGATGCACAAATGCTGGTTTGGAACTGTTTTCATTGGCTAAACAGTAAGTAGGAAAACAGGCAATATTGTGAGACTCACTTTAGACACAATATCTTAAATCAGATTAAAAAACGTTTTTTTTTTTTTATTATTATTTGGTAAATTGCACTTAAGTTAACTTAAATATATTTTTTATTAAATTAAATAAATAAAAAAAAATTACTTAATAAATTTTATTAAATATAATATAAAAAAGCAAAGTAAAAAAAAACAATAAAGCAAACCAAAGTAAAATTGAATAAAGTAAAGTGAAATAAAATAAAACAATTAAGCAAACTAAAGTAAAATTTAATTAAAATGAAAATAAAATTAAAAATAAAATGAAAATTAAAAACTTAAATTAAAATAAAATTAAAATTAAAATGAAACCTATAGGCATATTTTTGGTCCCATTATTTATAGAGTCACTCTTACTGTAATCTATCAGTCTTCATCATTCAGTGATGCTTTTGAAAAACGCATTTACTTTTGCTTTTTGCGAAGTGCATGACAAACTCAGATCATGAATTCAGGACAGTTTTTAACATACCTGTATGACAGGGCTCCAGCAAAGTGGCTTTCGATGTAGGTGTCCATGACTGGTTTAAAATGCTGGAACTTGCTATCCTGAAGCAAGTTTATAATGTGCACCTGATCCACAAAAATGAATACATAAAGACAATAAGCATTTATTATTTCATTGCTTTTCACTGAGTCAAAAGTGCAGATCTGTACGTACCAGACAATCGAACACCTTGAGAGCATATCTCTGCGAGCTCTCATCTAAAATGCCGAAAAGAGTATCCAGTGTATCCTGCAAAAACTGATACAAACAGTTGATTTTATTAGTAAAGTGTACGCAATTGAGGCTCTAATGACTGACATGCTCATTAACCAACAGAAAGCTGACCTTCACTATTTCGGAGCCATCAATCTCTTTGAGTTTGGACAGACTCTCACTGATTCTCTCCGGATGAGCTCTCCATTTCAGTAAATCCAGCATGTCACCTGAGAAAAAAAAAACAGCCAATAAGCAATCGGTGCGCATTTTCTGTTGAGACTGAATTGTGTAAAATGCTGAATGAAATTCCATGCAAACTGCCCCAATGTGTCCATTGTGCTTCATATCTGTTATTATGCAAAGGAGACTTCCAGCATGGGAATAATAAAAGATACGTGCACATGCGGACACAACATGCACACATACACAACACACACACACACGACACGCACAGATATACACCACACACGTGCACACACACTACATGCACACTCACAAACCACATGCACATGGCATGACACGAAAATATGCACATCGTTCACACGCACGCACACATACATACAGCACTTGCACACTCACACACCACAAACACGACATGAGCATGCATATGATGCACACGCACAGACCACACACACTCTCACACAAGACACACACAAGACACACACACTACACGCACGCACACATAAACCACATGCACCCACACACCCACACACCCACACACACACACACTCACACAAACACAAATGACGCGTGTACACACACACACACACACACACACACACACACACACACACACACACAACACACAACACACAACACACAACACACAACACACAACACACACATTACCGTTCTGAGTGAGTTTGGTCGAACAGAGGAATGATGTGATCCACAAGGATTCTTTAGTGCCTTTCACAGTTTGGTTGTTGCCGGGCAGGTTTGATTTGGAGAAGGGCAGTTTGAGGTAGCGAGAGCAGTCTTGCAGGTTAGCATTTTCCTCACACTGAAAAACATGCGCAAATAATAATAATAATAATATATATATATATATATATATATATATATGTTTAATCAACTAAGTGCATCGCTTACAAATAAATATTGAAACAACAAAGAATAGTGAATGAATGTGTTATTTTTTTCATACATTCATTAAATGTATACTTTAATTTATTTAATATTAAAAAAAAAATTAAAAAGTCAAATAAATGGCTTATGAAAATATATTTTACCAAGATTTTCAGAAGGCATTCATATGTATAGTAAAAAATATATAAATATATATATGCATATTTAGAACAAGAATCTTTGATCAGAGATTTAAATCAGAGCTGCCCCAAAATATTTAATTGGCTTTATAATTCATATTTTGCCACTGATTTTCCAGCGGTTTGAAAAATTTCAACCAAGAAGTTTCCAGTATATTTAATAAATTAATTTGACCACTGACTGACAATTAAACATTATTTCATTAATAGTTTGCTATCAAAGCTAACTGAAAACATTAAAGATCAATAACACAGTAAAAAAAATCTTACTGCCTAATGTGTTTTAGTTGAACCAACTTCTAATCACCTCAAACACTACAATTATGAAGTCAAACTTTGCATAACTAAAATAAATCCAATCGAAACCTTATGAACTTAATAAAATAAGTTCAAGTAACAAAACAAAATTTGTTATGACTTTTATTTAGTGTACTTTAATTATTAGTAGACTGTAATTTAGTATTACATTAGTCTTTGGTGTTGTAATATTAGTATTTAAAGTATTTCATATTTTGCATGTACAAATCACATTAAATACTCCACAATGCAACATGTAAGCATTGTTTCATTTATATCTATACACACTTGCATTCCTCAAAGTGTAACAGTTCACCCAAAAGGTATTATTCAGTAAAGCTGATTTTTTTTTTTGCTTTCCTGAGAAGGCAAAATGGGATTGTAATACAGGTAAGTGAAATAAGCACAGATTAGTGTTATTTCTGCTTGAACTCGTCCTTTAATTAGCATCATGCAACCGCTCTGCATTCAGTCAGCACTTCTTATGCCTGCAGCACAAATGCAAACAGCTGATTCTGGGTTCTATCTTTTTTATATCATTTATCTTACTCAAAAACTGCTCCGTGTCAGAGGTCAGCAGAAGTGTGCGTGTGTGTGTGTGTGTGTGTCTAAATGTACAATGAGCGTATGCTGTACATGACCAGTGACACGGCGCAGCGCAGCATTACTGGATGCGGTGACGTGTGTGTAAATGCTCAAGCAAACCGCCCTATTTCAGCATCTGTAAATAGGCCATGAGAAGCACTTAGCATCATACTGGCATGTACTGTATATAGGCTAAGCTTTTGTGATACTATGACTTTACATGTACTAATAGAAGTCATTTTAGGGTCGTAAATGCATCTATTGTGTTATTTTTTAGATGTTACTAATTTTGCAATAGGTTTACATGCATCCAAGGCAAAAAAAACAACAACAATACTTTATTAATAACATTCATTGAAACCAATGATAATTTTTAAGCAATAAGAATATTAAAAGAATATAAAAAATGTCCATTTATTAAATTAAAAAAGCACATTTCCTCATTTCCACACTTTGATTATGCCTGCTAAAATGTCTTTTGTGGGCTTCTTTTACTTCTAACATTCATTTTATTGCTCTGCCATATCTTCTGCCCTATGTAATTTCACAGTGCACATTAGACATTTGCAGTAGCAATGCAGTGAACCACTCTTTATGCATAAATCATGTTACATACTGTTTTTTTTTTTGGTGATTTAAGTTTTATATTCAATAAGTAACTTCAGAAATCAAGCACACAAAAAAGCATGTGCAAATTTGAACCAAATGAGAGATACATGTGAGCATCTGTATAACATCACAAACATTTAGATGTTTTGTTTTGTACTTCTATAGCCATTAGCTGTAGTTTTAATCCCATCTCATTCTCTATTAACACTGAAAATATTTTTATTGTTTAGATTTTTTGGTCATAACTACTACTTTCCATTGATGTCTAAGAGAAAGAGATGCCTAGTTTAAGTGAATTTGCTTTTGCAGAGCATAAAACACCGCGTCTTGACATCTGAACCAAACCAAAATAAATAAATAAATAAATAAAATATAAAATAAAATAAAAAATAATAGAATATGAAATTAAATTAATTATTAATTAATATATAAAGTAAAATATTTAATAATATATTATTATTATTATTAATATTATTATATATATTTAAAAAAAAACACAATTTTAAATATAAACTATATTTTAAAAAAAATACTAAAATAAAATAAAATTCATTTAAAAAATAAAATAAAGATAGAATTAAATAAAATAAATAAATACAATGAACAACAAACAAACAAACAACATTGTTACACATTTATGTAGGTTTGCACAAAAAAGACTGAAATTACCCAATAGCATTATTGTTTTTAAAATAGTGACATTCCACTGCTATTTTGATATAAAATGCATTTCTAAGCTTACTTATGGTTAAGAGGCACGTCTTTAGTCGATTCAGCAGAGGCTTCTTTAATGAACCTATGTTTGTACCAACTACAAATGGAGCATCTGAACAACTTGAATCAAAACAAACCAAAATAAATAAATAAATAAATTAAATTAAACATAAAATACAAAAATAAAAATAAAAGATTTTAATAAAAAATTATAAAAATGTAAAGATTTTATTGAATTAAATATAAAATTCATTCATTCATTTTCATTTCGGCTTAGTCCCTTTATTAATCTGGGGTCGCCACAGCGGAATGAACCGCCAACTTATCCAGCATATGTTTTACGCAGCGGATGCCCTTCCAGCTGCAACCCATCTCTGGGAAATAAATATAAAATAATAAAGTAAAATATAAAAGAAATTAAAAAACAAAATAAATAATAAATAAAAAACTAAATATAAAATTTGTAATATAAAATATAAACTATATTTAAAAAATAATAATAAAGTAAAATTGAATTAAATTAAATTAAATAAATAAGACCAACAACAATCAACATTTTCGTTTGGTTTCACAAAAATAATAATAATAATAATAATAATAATAATAATGGAATTACCGAAAAGCATTATTGTTTTTAAAAAAAGTGACGTTCCACTGCTAGTTTGATATAAAATGCATTTCTAAGCTTACTTAAGGTTATGATGCACATCTTTAATCCATCCAGCAGAGGCTTCTTTAACAAACCCATGCTTGTACCAACTACAAATGGAGTATGAAATCTGACAGCACAACACGACACAAATAACAGCAGCTCTCTGCATGCGTGTTTGTGACCTCTTTTAAGCCAGTTAAATCCACAAACACTTCCACAGTCTGCAATTACCCGAGCTGTGTTCTTAAATTGGGTGTGCCTCAGGGACATGTACACCCGACACGCTTATTTAACTCTTACACTTTTTAATAAGAGGCCATGTTTTGCATTCAGGGCACTTCACAAGGCACAAAAGGAGCATGTAGAAGGAAATGCGTGTCAGCCAAGACAATTTGTCATTTGACATACTCAGTGTTGGGTGTAACTAGTTACTGTAATTAGATTACTTTTCATATTTAGGTCATTTATTTACAGTTATTTTAAAGTACTTTACTTAAATACTGTTTAGTTCTGTACAAAAAGTAATATACCCTATGTTTTTAGCTCGATATTTCTATTTTTTTTAACTAAAGCACACTCATATCATTTATCAAGACATCTGCATATGCTTAAGAAAAAAATATTGAGAAATTAATTCATGACGATATAATGTGCTTTTTTTAGTATTTTAGAATTTCAGTACGGACTAATCAAATTACTTGAGTAACTAAGTTCCTTTTCAGACAAAGTGATTAGAAAAGTAATTTAATACAACTGTAATGATGTAATTAGTTATTATTAGATATTAATTATTTTTTTGAAGCAACTTACCCAACACTGGACATACTGCGGCTCTTAAACTGTGTTTTTGTTGCAGGAAAGATGCAGATGTTTTGACAGTCGTACCTTATGAACGATGAGTTCGTGTGTCCCGTCGGGCAAAGTCCGTCCATCTTCCTGCATTAGAGGGACGAATGAGAATCCAAACAGCTTCTTTTCCCCCTTGTCTTTTGCTGAGGAACACAAACACTATATATTGAAATCTTGAATTTAATACTGAAAAGCATAGACGCCTAGATTTTATTTTTTTTCAATAAAATCTTACAGGAGCTACTTTTCTCAAATTTGAATTAAAACATGGTGAAAACTTGGTCAAACATGGTCATTCAGTTTTATCTGTTTGGTGTTTCCATGCCTTTATCCTGATAGTCTCATCCATTTTTCCCCTAATGAACGTCATTAAAAGAAATAGCAAATCCCTTTCACCTACATTTGACCATGTTTTACTCTATTCCTATACTACTTTGAGTTATTTTGACCCTTGGGTAACAAACTAGCAAATGTCTAGTTTCAAACAAGACCAGACTTGTGAGCACAGACCACAGGGTTTATCCAGGGTTGACCACAAGAGCTACAGACATTTTTTTTATTTGGGCAAATCAATTAAGCACAGGTTAAGACGTTTTAAAACAACCACAATAATTATTATTATTATTTTTACACTGGAGGTAATCTTTACATTTACTGTGACGCTTAAGGCCATTAAAAATATCAATATAACTGTTAATGTGTGTAAATGGCTTGTGTTTTTGGATGCTGGTGTTGGCAATCAAGACTTTTATTTTGTAAAACAGTTATACATCCAAACTCAAACACAAATATGCATTGTCTGTAGCAGATTTACAATTAGAAATAATACAAGGTGTTTAAAAAAATACTATTTTGTTAACAAAAATGCATTATGTATAATTAAACATGTTCAACTGTTTATAGAACAACTGTAATGTAAAGCATGAATAACAAATGCACCCTCTCAAACCCACACACACACTCAATATTTCATATGATTTTTAATGTATTTATAAATATTTTATATGTATTCTAACATGTTATGCTATTAAAACAAAAATGCATTAAGCTATATAATATATACATTTAGTAGATATTATTATATTTCTTTTCATAATGGGCAATTACTGATTAACTTTCCACATAACAACAGTCTTTTTTTACAGTCTCTAAAGAGGAATTAAATCTCAGAAATAGTTCATGAACCATTTCTGTGGAAGAAAAATATATAAATATAAATGTGTGTGTGCAGCAACATATAAATATAAAAATAAATGTGTGTGTACAGTAACATCATTGCGATTCACACCAAACTACACCAATTTGGCTCATAATCATCCTTCAAAATAAATCTAGTTTTTGACTCTCAACCCAGGAGTCAAACCAGCATAAAACAATTTAGCTTTAAAACAAGATGATTTGGGATGTTTTAGCATGCATGAAGCCTACACATCAGCAGAACACAGCTCTGACTCAAGCACACACCAACATACGTTCAACTCGGATGCCTTTCATCAAAAAATTCACCCATTTTTAACAAAAACACCCCGTCGGTGATCTTTAATTACACTTGTCCATATAAAGGAGTCATTAGTGATGCTCTGACTCACTGTTGGTTCTCCAGCACTTTCAGAATTCATTTGAAATTCAGACCATTTAACTTCCTCCCTCAAGCTCCGTGTCTACCAAATGTGGAAAATATGGTCTTGCTTCAGTCGTGTTTTATGTAAGCAATAACTGATGATGGGGTGTTGAATTATTAGAAAATAATGCACACCCAGGTTACCATTTCTTGACCATTATTTTCTAATAAATCAACAAACTTGTCTATTGTAGGCTGTAAAGTTTGAAAGCCTGACAAATGTCTTAAAATACAACATCTAAACAATGTTGGTATTGTAATGTAGTATTTCTGAAGTAATTGACTTGAGTCCATTGAACTGTTACACAGTAATGTCTAATTAAACTCATTTGTGCTTTATTATAAACTAATGCAACAGGCAGGACTGAATAATTCCGCATATACTATGGTATGCACATTATATAGATGGTGCATTTAAGACATTTGTCAGGATTTTGTCCTCAAACTGCTCCTGTGTGCAGAACTAGTTTCTTATACATCCCATCCAAAGCCTTTTGTTTTGATTCAAATTTTGTCTGTTGTCGGCTTTGTAACTTGTATAAAATATGTCATTGTAAAATATGTATAACTAATATGAAATGTGCAACTTGGTAACATCTAGATATCATTTATATATAATGTGAAAATAACTGCACACCTTAGAATGTTCCTCAGCCAATCAAAATCAAGCATTCGACACCCCCTGTGGTGTGAGTGAATATTAAAAACATGAGTTTGTCGTTTGGGACTCACTGGAACAGTGGCGAAACTCGAAGCGGACGTGAGAACCTCGAAACATGTCGACAGGGATCGGCAGTTTTATTTGCTCTGCCCATCGCGGGCTGTTGTTGTGGTAAAGCACGAAGGTGTGATATTCGTCTCCACCCGGTTCACCCGAACCCACGGCCACAAAGCCCTGCAGACACAAAGAAAAGAGAATCAACACTGTGTTAAAGGATACAGTAAACCACAAACCTCTTTCCGCTCATGACATCAGCCGTCAGTGTGAAGGAAAAAACAAACAGTATATGACAGGCCTTTATGATGTTTAAAGTACAAATGAAATCAAAACTAACCATATGATTTTGTGAGCTCACATTGCTAGTTTTGGGGTGAACAATTCATCTGTGCATGTCATTAAGAAAAAAAAATAGTTTGCCCTAGTAATGTTCCTGTTTTTTTTCGGTTAAATTGTCAGATTACGTCTGTCTGAGGTATTGGGCATGGCTAACATACTTAACTACACCCCTCCAACTGCTGAGGAGGAGGTGTCTGATAGGTTGTAATAATTCTTCTAAAGCCCATTTCCACACCTGTCTAAATGAAATGCCTACTTTACTACAACCAATCAGCTCGCAGTAGAAAAAACAAGCCACGCCCACTGTTAACTCCTTTAATATTCTGTTTCTCTAGGAACTGCATCACAATACGAAAAAAAAAACGGCAGCAGCTTCTGGTTTATGTGGACTTTAATGTCAGTTTATATTACCTTTTTTCATTCAAGATTGTGTGTATTGTAAGAAATCAAGGGGAAGCTAAATGTAGACCAAAACAAAAATATGCATTGACTGTCCAGCATGTATGTTCAATAAGTTCAATCAAATCAAATGATTAGATGCGTTTTGGTGGCCATGAAGCCTGAACATCTGAAGAGTAATGGGTCACACTACTGTACAATACCACTACAATAAGGATTCATTAGTTAATGTATTTACTAACAGGGCATAATTGTGAAAAATACTTGTACCATATTTATTAATCATAGTTCGACATTTAGCAATGCATTATTAAGATACAAATTTATGTTTGTTAACATTAGTTTATGCACTGCGAGTTAAGATGAACTAACAATGAACAACTGTATTTTCATTAATTAACATCAACTAACATGAACAAATACTTTAATGAATGTATTGTTCATTGTTTGCTCATGTTAGTAAATGCATAAACTAACATTAACTAATACAAACTTATTGTAAAGTGTTACTGAATAAAGCACTTGTTCATTCATTCTCCTTCGGCTTAGTCCCTTATTTATCAGAGGTTGTCACAGCGGAATGAACCACTAACTTATCCAGCATATGTTTTACACAGCGGATGCCCTTCCAGCTGTAACCCAGTACTCACACATTCACACACACTCATACATTACGGCCAATTTAGTTTATCTAATTCACCTATAGCACATGTCTTTGGACTGTGGGGGAAACCGCAGCACCCGGAGGAAACCCACGTCAACATGGGGAGAACATGCAAACTCTACACAAATGCCAACTGACCCAGCCGGGACTTGAACTAGCAATCTTCTTGCTGTGAGGCCACAATGCTAACCACTGAGACACCGTGCCGCTAAAGCACTTACTTTTATGCATAAAAGACACTGTTTTTAATGTATTTTTACATTTTTGACTGTCTAATATAAAGAAAACATCCAAAATACACTTTCAGATATTTTTTTATTTTGTCGCACTTTATCAATTTGTGTCTGCAGATTTCAATTACACTACACGCTCTTAAAAATTAGTCCAAAATGACTGTTTTTTCCTGCACTGTGCAATAAATGTCCGGTTCAATGAAACAAAATTATCATTTTTATTCATATGTGCATTCTGAAGGCTTTTAGCAGAAGGATCTCTTTATGTCTGATTATATACACAACATTTTATATAACACTTTAATGTCATTTTATATTACTTTTGTATCCAGCTCTGATGTAGTATAAGTTTGTTTACATCATAGGAATTCAAGGGGAGTGGACACAAAACCTTGAGTATCTGTCCATCTGCATCTAGTGCGTAGACGGTGATCTCCACGTTTCTCGCCACACTCTTCCCTCCCTTCTCGAACTCGCCTTTCTCCAGCGTCATGTAGAGATCGTTTCGCATCTCACCTTCAAGAGAACAACATATGTGAGGAAAAAAAAGGGTTTTATATTGCTACAACCTTTAGCACCATCTCTGTGTAGCTGGCAGTTGCAAACTTAGTGATAAATAAAACATAATACATAGTAAATAGTGTAAATTAGTTTTTTTTTTTACAATATAAAAAAAGCAATGATTGCATAAAACTATTATATATATAAAACCATATCTAAAAATATTTAAAACGTACATGCATACATATATATTTCTATATGTATATACATTAAAAAAACATTTTAATGATAAAATTTTGCTCTATATATATATAAAATTTTGCTCTATATATATATATATATAAAATTTTGCTCTATATATATATATATATATAAAATGTATATATAACCAACATGACACCTTTATTTAAGGAATAAAATTAAGGAGAAGTTCAAAACACACATTTTTGGAGTAACTAAGAGTTAAAAATACATTAAGCAGCGAAGGTCTTGAATCACCTCTAAACTTGGATCGAACAAGCAAATGTTTGCCATCCAGTTCCTACATCAACATCTGCTCCAAG
Organism: Danio choprae; assembly: GCA_903798125.1. NCBI lineage: Eukaryota > Metazoa > Chordata > Actinopteri > Cypriniformes > Danionidae > Danio > Danio choprae. Next base: position 16,004,122 of record CAIGQW010000596.1, read on the forward strand.
AGTGCATTTCCAGCATGGATTTTCAATGTTAAAATGAAACAATGAGTCCCAATGGATGCCTTGACATGGACAGTGGAAAATCGAATGACTTTTCACCATGTTTATTGATTTTCACATCGTTTGCTCAAACCCACCGACCAATAAGACTCGATCTTTTTCCACACGTTTCTGTAATGAAATCTTTTCTCAAGCTGCATGAGCTGGTGTATAATAATTTACATTGCTGCAGTTTTATTACTGTAATGCTCTAAATGTTAGTATCATTATGACAACAAACACACAAGCACACTAATATGAAGAGTTCATCCCTCCCAAATGTCCACAGCAGGTGCGTCCTGCAACTCACATTAAGACCAACTAAAAAATGAGCGTCACTTTTTTCAATCACACAGGAAATGCACAAGACATGCATCCACACCCACACCACAAAAGATAAGAATGCACATTTCACACTAGCAGAAATCTAAAATTATATTCAGCACAACCACATTTTCTCATTGATAATCAGTTGGTTTATTTTATAGATATGGACTACAATTAACGTTTGTCCCATGCAGGGTGGTTTGTAAGTGCACTCTGGGCCATATTTTTAAAAGCAACAAAGGGGACAAATAACATTCGTGTGCAGAGCGGAGGAAGTGTGGGCTCGTGTGTGTTTATGTCATTTCAAGGGCTTTACCTTTGATGTAGTGTGAAATGTGGAGGTCGGCAGAGTTTCAAAGATAAAAGTGCAGATAAATAGAGTGAATGGCCATTTCAAATAAAGAGTTCAGATTCTGCACTGCGTGAAACAAGTTGCCAGAAAATCCGGTCTCATTTTCTGTACAAATTGGTTTGTTTGTTTGTTTGTTGCCACATCAGCATGAAACTTATGGCTATTTCATGTCAAGCTCAATATACATAAAAACATTACACGATAAGAACAACTAAGAAGAAATTTCAATAAGAGATGACACAAAAATATAAATAAATAAGTAAATAAATAAGTTAATTAATTAATTAATTAATTAATTAATTAATTAATTAATTCACAAAAAAAGTATATTAAAAGTGTCTAATCGAACTTAAACTTTCACATTCTAATAAAATATGTTTTATGGTGAGGGCAGCTTGACAATTACACGTTGGCGGTTCATCAGTAAATACAAATGAGTGACCAATTCATCATCTGGTAAGCAGTCTGTTTATGTCCGGTCTCAAAAATAAAATGTGAAAAGTGTCTTTCATGTATATTCAGGTTTCTGCACAAGTTTGTAATACATTTGCATAATAATTTCATTGGCTCCTCATGAATAAATGTGGTCTTTGACCCTCAACTGCTTTAGTTGTACTTTATGCCTAGAAGAGTTTGGTCCCAAATGATGAGTTTGGATCTACAGAACGTTGGAAAAATGTAGCTATTTACATGAAGTGAATTAAATGCAATGTTTTGGAATCACTTGTGAGTAGACGCTGTGCAAATTTGAAAAAATTATGAGCCATACACCTGTATATACAAATTCATTTTTATTTTTGCCCCTTTCATTAAAGTGTGCTTATGGCGGATTCAAGCACTTCTAGATGTAGCAAACAATCGGCAGTAAAAAAATCTAAAGGATACAATCAAATTCTTCCTTTTTTTTTTTTTTTTTTTTTTTTACATTGCTAGATTATAATAAGCAGAGGTATCTGCATATCAGTGTGCACATAAACATGCTCAATGTTTTTTTTGTTTTGCTCTTGGGTGGATGTAAGCCTAAAAAAAAAAAGGAACTTAAATTGGTGTGCGTATGTCCTATTTCAAGACACTTCAAAACAGCAGTGGCCAACTAATGGCCATATGACAGTTGCTGTGGCAACAATCATACATATATATATATATATATATACTATACTATACTAACAAACAAAGTGCGTTTCCTGAAGATGCACATACACACCCACACAGAGAGAGAGAGAAAGAGAGAGAGGAAAATCAGCCTACAGCAAAAGACTAATAATAAACCGGGCCACCATAAGGCACAGTTACTGCCAGTGACGGCACATTCATCCAGGAGGCAGCAGACAGGCTGCTTGTGCAACCAAAACATCTGGGTCAGTCATGGAAAGACGGAGGTCTCAAACACGAGCGCAACTGAAAACTGTCCGTAAACAGCCATTCATGACCACTGTTTAGTCAAATCACACATTACAGCTATTATTGTACAAAGTCATGCTGTTCAAGACAAGTATCTGGACTTCCATACCTCAGGCACCATATATATATATATATATATATATATATAGTCAATATTAGAAGTGAATTTAAAAAAACTTTCATCAAAGTTGTCCTAAAACTCTTTACCAACACCCATTCTTGTCTTAGCATAATTTTGAAAAAACTTTTTGATCTACTTCAAATGTTTACTACTGTATATTGGTATGGGGAGGTCAGCCATTTAATAGTGAGATAGTTAGAGATAGCCATTTAATAGTGAGAATAGTGAGATTTCTCCAATCTGTATCTTAAAAAATAATATTGATAATTAAAATAGATAATATAAATATACCTTTGACCACCCCATAACGGTTCAGACCATTGTGAACGCATAATCGCAGCAATCTGTCTACGCGATAACAAATTTATTCAACAGTCTGAAACCAGCAGATCTAAAGCATTGATGGACATCGCAAGTGTTAACAAGACAGGTTTTTTGTAAAATAGGTGTATCGGTTTTAAAACAGGTGTATAGGTTTGTATCCACATATAGCCTAAAGGTAAAGTAAAATTAGATGCACAGTGTGTATAGTTTGACCTACAGTAACCTCTGAAATAGCTAATCAGAGTTCACTGCCGGTCAGAATACACTAAATATCCCTCAAAACACTGAAAGTTTAAATAAGTTTTATTAATAATTTAGAAGCAATTTAAATAAATACATACACTTGATTCACTGAAGCATGAAATACACAAACTAACATTACCAAAAAAGTTGACTAAGGAAAAAAGAAAAGTTGATTAGGTGTTTCAGGTGTATTACTTATTATACTTAAATTTTGCTAAATTATAAAAAGACAAATTAAAAGGAAAATAGAGGGAAAAAATAGTTTATATAGTTTATAACCATTTATAAAAGATGAATCACTGTCTGACCATCTGAGATCAGGCATAGATATAAACACTACCATCATGATTTTCAATAGTATTACAGCACACTGTGAGTGTATATTAGTACTCTTTGTTGATCATTTTTGGCATCACATGATGTCACACTTAACTGTTAAGAATTGTTATCTTAGTGAGCTTATAAAAATCCTCAAAACCGTAGATCTTTAAGCAAAAATCAAGCTCACCTGGCATAATGACATCAGAGAAGCCTAGTTTTTTGGTGATGGACACTCCTCTGGTGAAAAGGACCATATATTCTCTCCGCAGCTGTTCAATGTCACCGTGTAGCAGCTGGAGCGCCACCGCCAGACCTGAATTGAACACACACGTTACATTCATATTAATTTTTAAACAAAGAGAGCATAATATGAGCTAATTGAGGGTGATTATTCACAGTTTTCTTGAATCCTAATTGATTGTTAATGAATGGACCTTTATGGCAATAGACTGATGCTGTGCACCTGCATATGATGAATATTCACAGGTAATCACTGGAGAGCATATGAATATTCATTATAGGCAGCTCTGAATAAAACAATCCTCCCACATTATACTTTCTTATTTTGAGAGGAAGTGATGGTTAATGTCAATCTGCTGTCTTTTTATTTAGGACAGATGTTAACTAGATCAAATCTGGCAGTGTTTCTGTGGGTGGGTGAAACTAATGGAGGATGGAAGGAATGAATAAAGAATGGATGAATGAAATTAACGAACAAGCTAACAGGATGGAAGGAATGAATGATGAAATGAACGACAGACGGAAGGAATGAACGGTTCGACACGTAGGGATGAAATGGGTAGATGGGACGATGGGTAGATGGATGAACAAGTGAATGATGGATGGATGAAAGGATGGATAGATGAAAGAACATGTGTACAATGAATAGGTGGATGAATGAACAAACAAATGAACAATAGATGGATGGATGAGAAAACCAGCGAATGATGGATGGATGAAATGAATGAACAGGTGAACAATAGACAGAAGGATGGAATGATTGAACAAGCGAACAATGGATAAATGAATTAATTAAACAAGCGAAAAATAGATAGATGGATGTATTAAATGAATAAGTGAACAATAGATGGTTGGATGGATGAAACGAATAAGCGAACAATAGATGGATGGGTGGATGAAATGAACGAACAAGTAAATGATGGATGGATGGATGGATGATGGATGAATGAATGAAGAAAGTGAACAATATATGGATGGATGGATGAACAAGTGAACGATAGATGGGTGGAAGGATGGATGGATGGATGAAATGAATGAACAAGTGAACAATGGACAGATTTTTTTCCATTGTGTGGTGAAGTTTTTTTTCCTCGCCACTGTTGCCACTGGCCTGCTCGGATTGGGACTTGTGGAGCTGCGCTTCGGTGGATTTGCTCTTCAGTGTTTGAACTTTCAGCAGTGAAACTTAAACCACACTGAACTGAACTAAACTCTAAAACCTGGACTTTACTTGAACTTGTTAAGCTGCTTTGACACAATCTATATTGTAAAAAGCGCTATATAAATAAACTTGAATTGAATTGAATTGAACAGATGGATGAATGAATGAATGAATGAATGAATGAATGAACAAATGAACAAGCAAATGATGGATAGATGAAATGAATGAACAAGATGGATGGATGATGGATCAATGAATGAACAAGCGAATGATGGAGGGATGAATGAACAAAGTGAACGATATATGGGTGGATGGTTGAATAAACAAACAAGCAAACAATAGGTGGATAAATGAATCAAGTGAATGATGGATGGATGGGATTAATGAACGTGAACAATAGATGAATGAATGAATGAGCAAACTATAGATGAATGGATTAATTAACAAGCGAATAATGGATGGATGGATGAATGAACAAGTGAATGATGGTGGAACATTGTGATTGACATATGGATGGACAGATTAATGAACAAATAAAGCGAACAATAGAAGAATGGATGAATAAATGCACAAGTGAATGATTGATAGATGGATGAAATCAATAAACAAGTGAACAATGGATGGAAGGATGAATGAATCATAGATCAAATTAATGAACAAGCAAACGAAAGATGAATTGATGAATAACAATATGAATGGTTGAACAAATGAACAACCGAATGAAATAAACAAGTGAACAATGGATGAATGAACTAACAAACAAACAAGCAAGCAAGCAAATGATGGATAGATGGATGAATGAATGAGACAATACACACATAATAATATTAGGAAATCAACTTTAAAAGTTTATTTAAAGTCATTTCCATCCATCTTTAAATCTATCGTTCCTTCATTGGTCTGAGATTTGGAGAACTGCAAGACTGGAGGTGAACATCAATCTGAAAGGCCATCAGTAAATGACAGTACAATGATTTAGCAAACATGCAGCTCTTAATGAAGTTCTGAGGTTGATCATAAACTGGCACAATCTCAATAGCAGCGGCTTCATGTTGTATAATGGCATCGTGATGGCATCGTGTTAGAGAAATGCTACTGGAGAATTATTCAATTACTGAGCTCCCACAAAGTCTCCATTAATCACATGGACAGATTCGGAGCATGAACATGGGAACTGAGCCAAACAAAACCTACCCAAATAGAAATGTTACGCCAGTAGGATGTAAGCTATTCACAGCAATTAGAAGACAGTGATTAATACAACTTTCCATGCATGACTTGCATTTCAACGCATAGGATTTTAAGTCACCCTATGGTCACCCATTTTAATGGTGCTACAGATCACTTTAACAATATAAAATTAAATTAAATTAAATTAAATAAAATTAAAAATGAATTAAACAAATATAAATTATTTAATTAAAATAAATAATTAATTAAACAAAAAAATGTATGTAATATATTTTTTTATAAATAAATAAATGAATTAATTAAAATAAAATGAAATATAATAATATAAATAATAAAACTAAAAATAAATAAATAAATAAAATATGTATTTATAAAATAAAATATTTTTTAAAAATAAATGTTTAAACAACATGTAAAAAATATTACTTAAAAATTTAGTTAATTAAATTAAATTAAATTTAAATTAAATTACTGCTTCATTCATTGTAAGTCCATTATCATAATCGCCCTGATGTTTAATAAGATCCTGTTTCTTTTGTCCTGTTCAGCATAACTGATGTGGTAAAGAAGATTCAATCTAATAGGAACTGCATTGCTTATTAATGAGTATCATAGTAAAGATGTTATCTTGGCCTCACGCCACATGAGCAAGAGTTTAAAAAACCGCACTGAATAATTTCATATATTAGAAGAAATTAGATCTCCATTCACTCAGATTAAAATCCTACACTTAGCAAAATGCTTTTATGAGCATCACTGTTCATTGTCTGAGCAAATAAACGAATGTGACGGTCATCATTATTCATTTATTCCCTGCCCTTTGGGATGTGTGGAGGTGCTGCGTGCGATTACGAGCTCTTCACAGAAATAAAAATTCACAAGTGACAAAAAAGCTGCAAATCTACCATCTGGAATCTTCTGCTTCTTCATGTTCATATCCCTTTATTCCTCTACAGCCGAAATGAAATTTATTAGCATGTGTAGCTGTTTGGATAAGCCACCCTGAGGGTCTTTTCATGCGTCTTCAGATCTGAAATTATTAACTTGGAGTCATCATGCAAATGAGGTTTCTGGAAAAGCAGAGCATCTTTATACCACCACAGCCAAATCTGCTGGCAAACCACGTACACAAGAACATGCAAACCCACGCCAGCACATGCAAACTCCACACAGAAATGCCAACTGGCCCAGCCGGGACTCGAACCAGCGACTTTCTTGCTGTGAGCCACCGTGCCGCCCTGTATTGTTTCAACACATTTTAAATAAGTCATCTGAACAAGCAGCAAAAGTCTTCTTTTATTTTTTGAGTGTATTGCTATCTTATGC
>CAIGQW010000596.1:16053469-16068515 GCA_903798125.1 Danio choprae
ACTAAACTAGAAGGAAAGACTATTAGACTGATAGTTCAGTGGAATTTTACTCATTATTTTTTACTTATTAAAAGCATATACACTGTTAACAATTTCCTGTAGAATCTAAGGTAACTTACCGGCAGCAGTTCACCAGAAACATATTGTAAATCAGGTACAGCAAAAAATACTGTATTTACAACATTTATCTTGCTGTACAGTGGTCCCTCATTTATCGCGGGAGTTACGTTTTAAAAATAGCCCGCAATAGGCTAAATCCATAAGGTAGTCAGCTATTTTAAAAAAATATAATTATTATAGATGTTTTAAGGCTGTAAATTGCAGCGCCGGTGTGTGTGTACCCTGATATAAACCTATGTTTGCACGGCGCTGCGTGGGACGTCGTGGCACGGCGCATCCAGTGTGCGACCCTCTATAAGATGGTCTTGCTGCAAACAGTTACAACCCTGTTTGCATCCTTGTTGAAACTCACACTGCTAGCGATCGAAGATTTATGTTAATTTGGCAAGCTGAACGCATTCTGTACTGTACATGAGACACGGAAGAGATTGATTGACAATGGTCCACAGCCAATCAGGACGCAGAACACAATGCGCTGTAAGCTGTAAAAAAAAGCATGTCAAATTGCACAAAAAAAATTTCACGAAACTGCAAGTCCGCGAAAGGTGAACCGCGTTATAGCGAGGGACTACTGTATATGTATTTGCAGTATTGTACGTGTAGCTTTACTGTAAAATAAACAGTAATTTTCACAATGCAACTTTAAAATACAGTAACATCCATAACAAAGCTTTTTTCCTCAAATGCAAAAAATGTCAAATGAAATCAATCATTTTCCTTCTATAGAGAGCCAACTCTTATCCTTTTGATTAGCATTGTTTCTTTTGGGTTGTGCAGTTTAATTTACAGAATTTCTACAAGGTATGTTGTATACTGTAGACTCGCAGACTTTTGTTTTTGGTCACATCCGTTCAGATTAGCATATGTTATATACATATAAACATGTTTCAATATGATGTTAACATATACTTTCTATGTGAATTTATGTTTTGAGCTATTTTAATGTCACATGTGACGCTGGAATTGCTTAACTTTAAAACATACTGCATAACTGTCCTACAGTAAAATACAGTTCATATCAGTTAAATGCGATGTGTAATTTACAAAAATCGTTAACAGTGTATCTCGCTACCACTTTTGATTCCCAGTTTGTTCTGTACTTCACATTATATGTACATGCACAACATTTTGAGCCGTCTCTCTGTAGTACAAGTCTTCTGTTGTCTGCACAGATGATGAATCCAGCTGTAAAGCCAGAGCTGCCTTTAAACCCACAGAGGCGGCATCCTAACAAGCCAAACATATGTTTAGATGCGGGATGTGGAGCTTTTGCCAGCTCTTTCGTGTTCTTCATAACCCGCCGAGTTGTTGCTCATTAATCCGCTTTCCTCACGTCTGACGCCTGGAGGTTCCTGTATCCTACTGTTTACTCGTCCTCCGTTCAGATGGTTTTGTGATCTCTGCTCGCTCTGACACTGCCGTTTAACTTATTATGAGAGGCTGCGTGCGGTAAACAAGGCCTGTAGAGGTGCTGGGGTGTTATTATGCTGCAATTTCGGTGTAGTCCAAATGATATGTATGCATGCTGTGTTTTTGTCATGTGCGTGTATGAAGGTGATATTCTTGCAAACTGTTGGATGATCAAAACTGAAATTTGAGTTTATTTAGTGAATAAAGTGCAAAAGCAGCTTTTATTGTTTTTTTGTTTAGTATTATTTTTAATTATTAGGCATGCAATGATACATTATAATATATACTGTAAAATACATTTTTACTGCCTTAATTTTTTCAGTTGAATCAAATGATCTGTTCTAGTAATCTTAACTTACATCATCCAAACTGACTAAAAATATATAGTTAAATTTTAACTTAAAATTAGTTGAAACCCGTAACATAACATAAAGGCTTTTGTTGTGATGGCTTTTTGTCATATTACTGTTTACAGTGTAGAGAAATTGCTCAAACAAAAAATTGGTTTCTGAATGAATCGGTTTTTAAACCAATCTTATGAGTCAGTGGGAAAAAACCATAAGTGAATACCAACTTTTATTTTTAATTATATAACTATTAGATCCGTCTGATATTTCCACATGAAATTGAAACATCTGGCAACAAAACCTTTTTTTATGTTCTACATAACAATAAAGCCATTCAGGTTTCAAATCATTCATTCATTCATTTTCTTTTCGGCTTAGTCCCTTTATTAATCTGGGGTCGCCACAGCGGAATGAACCGCCAACTTATCCAGCATATGTTTTACGCAGTGGATGCCCTTCCAGCTGCAACCCATCACTGGGGAACACCCATACACACCTATTCACACTCATACACTACGGACAATTTTGCTTACCCAATTCACCTGTACCGCATGTCTTTGGACTAGTGGGGGAAACCAGAGCACCCGGAGGAAACCCACGCAAACACAGGGAGAACATGCAAACTCCACACAGAAATGCCAACTGACCCAGCCGAGGCTCGAACCAGCGACCTTCTTGCTGTGAGGCGAGAGTGCTATTCACTGTGCCACCTTGCTGCCTGGTTTCAAATCACATGACAGTAAATGGCATTATTTTTGGTTCTATTAGATCCGTCTGATATTTCCACATAAAACTGAAACAACTGGCAACAAAATCTATTTTACTTCTCTGTTCCAAACAACAAAATAGCCATTCAGGTTTCTAATCACATGCGAACAAATGCCATTATTTAAAATGTTCGGTAAGCTAAAAGATCCCTCTGATATTTCCACATGAAATTGAAACATCTGGCAACAAAATCCATTTTACTTCTCTGTTCCAAACTACAAAATAGCCATTCAGGTTTCCAATTACATGCAAGCATATGGCTTTTTTTTTATTTTTGGGTAAACTATAAGATCCCTCTGATATTTTCACATGAAATTAAAACATCTGGCAACAAAATCTATTTTACTTCTCTGTTCCAAACAAACAAAAAAACATTCAGGTTTCAAATCACATGCTAGTAAAAGGCATTATTTTTGGTTCCATTAGATCCGTCTGACATTTCCACATGAAACTGAAACATCTGGCAACAAAAACTTTTCTTTTATTTCTGTTCCACATAACCAAAACATCCATTCGAGATTCAAATCACACGCGAGTAGTAAATGGCATGATTTTCAGTTTTGGGTCTATTAGATCTGTCTGAGCCAGACACCAGCAGTTCTCCATCCTGCCAAGAAAACGGATAACAAACGTCTTTCTCTTTACATCCATGATCCCTATTCACACAGAAGCCTCTTCTCTGCATTAATGAGACATTCAGCAGCACACTTAATTACATCCACGTTCCGGCGACGATTGCGTATTAATAATCTCCCTGTTTGCTTGCACCCCGAGCAGGAGGTCAGAGGTCAGAGGGATTATGAGGTCGAGGGGAGGGGGTGGATGACTAGTTTAGGATCAATAACCGGATTTGAGCAAAGAGACAGGCTTGGGTTTCAAAGGCTGGGGATTTTTGGTTTTCTGAAAGGATCTGGTCTTTGTAAAGAAGTCAGTCTGTTGCTGTTTGATTGTTGCATGTGTGAATGTGTAAGTGCTGTTACAAAAAGGTGTGAAAATATGACCAAGTGTTTTTTTTTACTTATCATAGCCTCTCTTTTATACAAGTTAGGGGTATTATGGTAAGCTAACACAAAAAAAATACTTGAAATAAAATAATATAAAAAATAGAATATATGAATCTTATTTCAGCTCTACCTGCCAAGAAAACGTCTTTATTTTATTGAAATTAAAACTAAAAAAACTACAATTAAAATTTAATAAAAAAAAAACTTTAATTAATAATAATAAAATAATATAAAGATAATATACTGAATAATATACATATATATTTTAGTTAATTAAAAAATATATAAATGATATATAATGATAAAGAAGACTGATAAAAATGATACTTTAAGCTAAATTAATTTCGTTAAAATAAAACATAATCCATGCTGATATAACACAACTGCATTCCAGTTCATTTTGTCGTCTAAGATATAATCGAAATATCATAAGGCCAAAAAACATGAGCTTTTTGTGAGCTATTATATGTTTTAATTGTTCATTTCCGCCATTTTGTCAGACAATGATTAATGAATAAAAGTGCAAATCTTTAGATAATTCACATCCTCTTTTTCATTATAGTCGAATTCAAAATGGGATCCTGCCTCAAACCTTTACCATTAAACATTAACGCTTCAATATTTGATTTATCAGAACTTCCTTAATGCTCATTCCTTAAAGGGTATCAGAATACTGCTAAGCAAGCCAGCAAGGATACAAGTAAAGGTCAGATATGTCTGCTGATGCTCCAGATAAAATCCAGGAAACACTTTGAAAATCATTTTAAATCACTAGACAATGATTGCATGCAACAACAACTGGATTCATACTTTCATGCATATTAAAGTTCGGAAATCCCCAAAGAAGAGGGTGAAGCCACAAAATAATACCACATAATATTACGAATAAAATTGAACGAATGATTTTTTTAATACAAGTTTATAAGATGTGTCGAAATGATTTACTGAATGTTTGAGGACATTGCTACAACTGCAATACTTATTAAACCTTATGAGTAAAAAACAAATACATACTTTTTTTTGTCTGTAAAATTGAGTAAAAATTACATCAAACAAGTATCCCAATTTAATATTTATTTACACTAAGATTTAGATTGCTTTACCAGCATCAGCCATTATGACATCTAACAAGAAATCAATCATTTTATGCATTTTTAACCATTTAAATTATAGCATAACATTAATAGTGTTTGGTTTTTTTTCCCTTTCTGCATTTAAAAAAATCTACATATTATATACTATAGGCTAAACAGATTTACATTGAATTCTAAAAGTCTTGCTTTAAGTCAATGATAAGATTATTTTATTACATTTTCACACACAAAAACAGTATATGCATACTAAAAATCTGATATTAATACCAACCAAAATTCATTCAAAAGTAAGTACAAGTTTGAAGCTTTGCCAAAAAAAGGAAGCATGTTTTTAAATGTATTATTATTATTATTATTATTATTATTATTATTATTATTATTATTATTATTATTATTATTATTATTATTATTATTATTTTTGCTTAAACGATACTGGGAGAAATTTTTTTTTATTGGGTTTAAGTGGAGACATTTTTGTCCTGAAAGCATTTTTTTCAGTATAAAGAAACAGACGTATGAAAAGAAAAATGTCCATAAAAATACAGTTATGCCAAATGTTATGCTGTATCAACAGCCAAAATGATCACAAAAACAAAGGCCAAACATCACAGAAGAAAAAAAAACAACACACAAAAAATGCCAAACCACACTGCATAAACACCAACTGAATTACAAATTTATTTTTCACTCACCAGCACCATGAATATTGATAATTGTGTGTTATGCGTTCACTACTGTAGCCTGTATGTGTGAATTATTCCAGAACCTCCACTCAAGTCTGAGTCATAACAGAAATAAGATACAGTCTCCTCTGAAATCACTCCGTCAGCTCCTTTGGGGGGCGTGGCTTGTGACTGAAGAGCTAATTAGATGTGCTGAGGTGTTGAGAAGCCCCACCCCTTCAGATCCCTGGGCTCTGGTTATTACAGAATGTCAATAATAAAAGAGTGGACCAATGCACCTCCACAACAACCTGCTAATCCCACAGGGAATCGCACAGGGTGGCCACTTACATGGGACGGCCTGCTTGCACACTGCCTTAACCCTCTTCGCCTGCTCCAGTGTCCCAAGAGGACTGAAGACTATAGAAATCCACACACACATACATTCATGAAAACACAGCAGAACATCCCGGTCGCAGCTCTTCTGGGCTCACTGAGCATTCAAGGACACTTTAGACAGCATCCCTCAGTGGCTCTGTTCCAATTGCTTTTTACTGGGGGAATCTCTTTAATAATAATAAAAAAGTCTGGGTCATTTCTCACCCAAAATCCAGTGCTATTTAAAACGAAAATAATTACCATTAAGATTAATCCATTAATTAAATCCAGCATGAATTAAATTCTGCACAACAAAAACACATAAATGTATGCAGACATTTCTATTAAATACAGCATTGCTTTTCTAATTAAAATGTAAAAATGTGTTTTTGCTGTACATTAATTTGTCCTACTATGGTAATGAGATCTGGACAGGTGAGAAAATTTTTTTTTTTTTATTAATTTAAAACATTATTATTTAATTAATTTATTTTCACTGTTATTTTTTATTATTTAATATAATAAAAGTTTTTATATACAACTTTTTTTTAAATAAAATTGTTATACTAGGGGTGTCAAAATTAAATGTTTCTTCAATGCACTGCGATGCAGATGCGGACAATTCGGTATCGGTTCAGAAATAGATCATAACCGGTTATTACATATTGATGTCATTTATCTCATATGTGCTATGACGCGGTAGAATACTATGGCGAAGGAGGTGAGGGCGAGAACTACTTAAAAAGCAGACAACTTGTGAGTTTGCTGGGACAGTCTTTCATTGACACTGAAGGTATAGCAGAACTCAGGAGCGCTATTTCACTGCTTGGGAGAAAACTGTAAAGAAAAAAATATAATTGTGTATGAAAAGCATCGTCAATGCACCGAGATAGCAAATTGAACCGAATCGATGTCATGATAATCGTAAACGAACGAAACCGTGAGACCAGTGTAGGTTCACACCCCTATGTTTTACAGTATTCAACATTTGAAGTGGATCAAAAAAGTTAGGACAACTTTGATGAAAGTTTTTGATCTGCTTCAGTTGTTGACTACTGTATATTTACACATACACGCATAATAATAATAATAATTTAAAAAAAAGCTTTATAACTGGAAGAATAATTGCAGGCTAAGTATTGTTACTAGCTTAAATAACCCATAAAGCACTTTAGTACCGTTTGGTAAAATGTTTAATTTTCCATATTTTTATTATTTCTCCTCAAGACTTGACTACAGACAGCATTTTATACATACATCTGAACTGAATCTACAAATTTAGCATGTCAGGAAAAACTATGAATTTTAACAACTAGGCTTTTTTTAACCTCAAATGAGGGAGCGCAGTGCTTTTTTTCTTTTTCTTTCTTTAGCATTTCTACAAATTGGTAAAAATAGGCAGCCTGATTCACAGAAAATATCCACAGAAGCTTAAATGGTTTCAAAAGTTAGTCATATTCCACCCTCGGTCTATTTCAGGCTGGCGGCTAATCACATTTGTCTTGCGAAATGAAGACAGCAAAGGAAGAAAAGCACAAAAATGGGTATTTCCACCCATTCAGCGTCTGCGCCAATTTCCTCAAATGCCACGGCAGTCAAAAAACAACATTAGGGCAACAAAAAGATCGCATCTTTAGTTCCTGTTAGCAGGTGGCAAACACTGAAGTGGCCACTGAGACTCCTACATGACTTTGCCTTGATTTAATTAGGAGTAATTAATCCAATTGAGATCTAATTGGCGTCTTATTGCAGTGACTGTAGGGGTTCATTCATATTTCATCCCTGGCTGAGAGTCATTCTTAACTGCTTTACATACGAGCGCCACTCGCCAGAATCCAATTAAACACTAAAAACACGAATTTTGTTTCTGGAAGAAGATCAAACGCAAAAATTACCAAGCCACTGGATATAAAACCTCAAATCCCTGTTGGGGTGCGAGTCCCACTTTAAAGTAACAGACGTGGCAAAATGACAAAATCCTCGGGAGAAATCACCATAACTTAAGATGAGATCCCTGAAGAGAAAACATTTGCTTTCACTCTTAACAAGCCTTCGTTTGCCCACAGATTTGGGTCTCGTTGGATACAATCTCTGAGCTTTGAATACATTTAGCACGGCGGAGATTTCCCTTAGCAAGCTGGCAAACAACCAACAGGAACCATAAGAGTTCACCTTGATGCTAACTAAACTTGGTAACCCGAGATATACTGCCAAAAAAGAAATCAAATCTACATTATCAATTAACAGAGCATGACTAGTTCTTTTAAGATGTTTTATGGCTTCTCTAGAATTATGAAAATAGGAGGCTTTATGATAGATTTAGTAATCAATATTTTTACAACAGATAAGATTAACTTTGAGTTGAAGGCAAACGTATTTGTCCTCCAGTTAAGATGTTTAGGATGGGTATGATAATAATAACAATAACAACAACAACAAAAACATTATATTATATACTCATTCATTTTCCTTCGGCTTATTCCCTTTATTAATCAACTTATCCAGCATATGTTTTACACAGCGGATGCCCTTCCAGCTGCAACCCATCACTGGGAAACACCCACACACACTCATTCACACACATACACTACGGGCAATTTAGTTTATTCAATTCATTCTGCATGTATTTGGACTGTGGGGGAAACCGGAGCACCCGGAGGAAACACACGCCAACACGGGGAGAACATGCAAACTCCACACAAAAACGCCAGCTGACCCAGCCGGGGCTTGAACCAGCGGCCTTCTTGCTGTGAGGCGACAGAGCTAACCACTGAGCCACCGTGCCACCCAACATAATATTTATTATTGTTATTATTATTAGCCCTCCTGAATGTTTGAAAACATTATACTATCGTTCAGCATTTTCAAACTTTTCACCCTCAAACGAAGAACGAAAAACAACATGCTCACTTTCTCGACAGCATTAATTCCAGAAGCATTTTTGCTTTCATTTGGGCTTTAAAAAAATTTATTTTGAGAGTGTATAAGGAGAAAGACTTGATTACATCATTGGCGGTGCTTCATGAGAGTGGGCGGAGCTAAAGATACTGCTGCACTTTGCTCTCTGCAGCTCTCTGATTGGTGGAATTTTCGGATCAGCAAGTTTTTTTTCTGCATGAATTCTGCGGTTAAACAATTGTCCTAAACAAACAAGTTGAATTAGACAGATGGGTTCATCAAAAATTAACAACCTCAGAATTTACAACTGATTTGTCTTTAAAGGTTTACGGAGGAAATGAATGTAGTTTATACTTCTACAAACTTAAGTGCTGCCCTCTTTTTTTTTTTTAAATGAAAAAAATAAATAAATCCTTGATCGTCAATTCACACCAATTTTAAAAAATCTTACATATCCTAAAACAAGTAAACAAAATTGTAAAAATATTTTTTTCCATTTATATAATAGTACTATTACACTATTTATAGCTTGTTGATTATTTTATTATTATTATTATTATTACTATTAACAATACTTAAATGAAAAATCAACAGATAATGTATTTTCTGTAAATGTAATCTATTATCTTAAATGTGTAGCAAATAATCATTTAATATAACAAATGTTTATCAGTCAATCTCTTGCGCCAGAAACAAATCGATGACACAAATATGCACCAATATTAACAGCTCATAACTGTCACAAACCTCAATTTGACGACGCTGCAAACCCTCGCTTAAATAATCTCTCCAATTCAGCATATAAAACAGGCATTTCTCTCAACTCAAATACGTGCAAGCAATCCCAGCCGAGCAATGCCCGAAACTCGAATGGTGAATGTCATACAATCCATAACACATAATTCATTCTCATGTACTCTTCTCATCTGACTGACAACACAAACCGCACGTCCTCCGCTTTTCGTTTATTCTGATGCGACCACAGCAGCCATTCTCGCGGTTTAAGTCCTTCAACACTTGACAAAACATGACTGAAGTGTAGTAAAACACGAGCACGTCAAATCCAATGGAGAAAAACGCATTAACATGACGCGAATATGCTCATTTCTGTGTACAAACAACATACACATTCAATTACTACTCGAGAAAAGTGCTGCAAACACTTGTTTCCTTTCCAAACATGTAAGCAAACGCGGAGGTTTCGCATTGGGAACGAGAACAAGCAAACAAACAAATAAAAATAAACAAACAAACAAGCCCGGTGAGGGAAATAGCGGTTATGTCGTAACGTTACACTGATTCAATAGTAACAGTCGCGAAAAGAAATAAACAGCAAAACTTACCGACTCCGTATTTCTCGTGTTCTGTAGGAATCCACATACTCATGGTGTTTGTTTGGGGGAAAGCGTAGTAAAGAGCGCAATGTGCAGTTTTGGTGTTAAATCACGCATTTCTCTGGATTCACATCATCCTCTCGCGCAGTCATTGTTCAGACCGCTCGAGCGAACTGCGCTGCACGAGATGAAGCCGCGGCGGCGCGCACTCAGAAAAAAACAGTGCGCGGGCACGATGATACAGCAGAGCATGATGGGAAATGTAGTTATGTGTCGTGTGTTGCATTGTATTGTATTGTATTGTATTGTATTGTATTGTATTGTATTGTATTGCATTGCATTGTATTGTATTGTATTGTATTGTATTGTATTGCATTGCATTGCATTGCATTGTATTGCATTGCATTGTATTGTATTGTATTGCATTGCATTGTATTGCATTGTATTGTATTGTAATTGTAATTGTACTTTTTTGTACTTTGTATTAATCTTACAATTTAAGTATCATTTATTAATTTGTATTGCTGCTATTTGGACTTTTTTAAATTGTATTAAGATTTGTTTTACTATTGTTACTTGGTATTTTGTATGCTCTTTAATCTACAAAAAAATGTCTAAGGTTTTAGACTGAATTGAGGATTTTATTATGATCGATAAGTTATTGCATAAAACTTTAATTCATTTAACTTCTAGATTTTTTCCAAACACTTCATTTGATCTTATTGTTTAATTTAAAATACTTTATATTTAAGAATTTTTTATTTCCAAATTAAGTATTTATTCTCAATTAACCCGTTCAGACTTGGCATTTTATGACATACTGTATATTATTTATTGAAATAAACACTTTATCATACAGTTTAATTGTAATTGTATTATTTTTTCGAGGGTACAGTTTAATTTTAGGGGCGACGCGGTAGCGCAGTGGTTAGCGCTATCGCCTCACAGCAAGAAGGTTACCGGTTCGAGCCTCGGCTGGGTCAGTTGGCATTTCTGTGTGGAGTTTGCATGTTCTCCCCATGTTGGCGTGGGTTTCCTCCGGGTGCTCCGGTTTCCCCCACAGTCCAAAGACATGCGCTATAGGTGAATTGACTAAATTGGCTGTAGTGTATGAGTGCATGTGAGAGTGTATATTTCCCAGTACTGGGTTGCGGTTGAAAGGGCATCCACTGCATAAAACATATGCTGGATAAGTTGGTAGTTTATTACGCTGTGGCGACCCCTGATGAATAAAGGGACTAAGCCAAAAAGAAATTGAATGAATGTTTAATTTTAATTGTATTATTTTTCCTAGGGTTTTAAATATGATTTTTATTTTTTGAATTAAATATTTATCTTCAATGGACCCTTAAATGAACCCTTTCAAACTTTGCATTTTATGTTTTGTAATAAATTGTATATAATATTTATATGCAATTAAATATCATTATTCTGCATTTCATTGAATTCATTTAAACTAACAATTTAAAACCCTGAATTTTATTAAATATTTATTCTAATTGTATTTATTTTATGGGTTTTTAAATTATTTCAAATGAATATAAATTAAATCTTATAATACACTTTTTTCATTTATTTAATCTAACTAATAAAAAACATTTTATGAAATACTTTACATACACTTTTGATTTAAGGGTTTCAATATTATTGTTTTATATATTTTTAAAAATCTGATTAAAATATATTTATGCAGAATTTGTTTATTTTAAATTAACCCCAAGGTGGCTCAGTGGTTAGAAATGTCGCCTCACACCAAGAAGGTCGCTGGTTCAAGTCTCTGCTGGGTCAGTTGGCATTTCTGAGTTTGGATGTTTTGCAACCCATCACTGGGAAACATCCACACTCTCATTCACACACATACACTACAGACAATTTAGCTTACCCAATTCACCAATAGCGCATGTCTTTGGACTTGTGGGAAAAACCGGAGCACCCAGAGGAAACCCACGCCAACACGGGGAGAACATGCAAACTCCACACAGAAACGCCAACTGACCCAGCCAAGGCTCGAATCAGCGATCTTCTTGCTGCGAGGCGATCGTGCTACCCACTGTGCCACTGTGAGGCCCCACAAATGATACAGAATCATATAAATAAATGCAAAAAATAAAAAGCATTATATCTTTTATACCAACAACAATGAGAAAGCTGTAATCTTACACAAAATATTCAACCCTAACCTTCAGTCATGCAGTGTATTGTCTACATTATACGCATGGATGTGTGTGCGTGAGACAGAAATGACGAGGGTGGAAGGGCTCTGGTAAATCTATTGTAGATTGTATCTGAATTTTCAATCTAATAATCTGCACTAATCCAATGCTGCAGCCTGCCTCTGTTTCCTGTATGAAAAATCTATGAGTACAGATCATCTACAAATGAGTCAATCATGTTTTTCAGCAGAGACTGAAACATTAATTTTGAGAGTGATATTCAGTCTCGCTTGGAAAAAATAATTATGTTCTACTTTGATTATGATTTTAGCATGTGCACTGCCTATAAAGCTGTTATGGAAAGTCTGAAGGATGAAAATGATTGGTGTTTTTGTCTATTTTTGGTTACATCCAACTTGCTGTGAACTTTAATACCCCAGTCACATGTTAAATAAGGATGACATCTTCTGGATAAGCCATTAAATGAGACACAAGAGAGGAAAATAGGAAGAAAATTTGTTTATTTTAGGTATTGCAGTAAGAAAACAAACAGACTAAAAGTAGAATTGAAATGTTGATGCCAAAGATAAATATGCAGTCCTAAAATAAATAAACAGTAAAAAAATATTCATACAAACAAACAAACAAACAAACAAACAAACAAACAAACAAACAGCTTTATAATTACATGCATAAAGATGTGCAGTTGACTATGAAAATGTTAAATAATATTTTTATTTCATATATAATTCATTCATTTATTCATTTTATTTTCATTTTATTATTTATTTATTTTTACATTTTTATGTTTTTCTCATAAATCCTAACCAATTGACAATACTTCAGTGAATGATTCAATGACTCACTTGTTTAGTTTTGAATCAATCCAAATTTTGAACAAACCCGCTGAGTCAGTAATACATTTACAATGAATCAGATGAGTGAACAATTCAATGACTCACCCCAAAAAACTCTTCATTTGTATATATTTTTATTATAAATATTACTATTAGCATTAGTACACACATTTTTATTTATTATAAAAGGTTTTATTATTTATTTATTTTTACATTTTTATGTTTTTCTCTTAAATCTTACCAAATTTGACAATACTTTAGCAAATGATTCAATGACTCCTTAGTCCTGAATCAATAAGAGTTTTGAACAAATCTTTCATTCATTCATTTTCCTTCGTACACTCTCACATTCACACTCAAACACTACGGCCAATTTGGTTTACTCAATTCACCTATAGCGCATGTCTTTGGACTGTGGAGGAAACCGGAGCACCTAAAGGAAACCCACGCCAACAGGGGGAGAACATGCAAACTCCACACAGAAACGCCAACTGACCAAGCCGAGGCTCGAATTGAACAAATCAGCTGAGTCAATAAATAATTAACAATAAATTGTATGAGTGAACAATTCAATGACTCACCCTAAAACCCTGTATTAAGATAATCTCTATTATTAATATTACTATAAGCATTCGTATATAATTTATTGATTTTAAATGTTTTATCATTTATTTATTTTTACATTTTTATGTTTTTCTGGTAAATCCTATCAATTGGCAATACTTCAGTGTGAATGATTCAATGACTCACTTGTTTAGTCCTGAATCAATCAGATGAGTCAATAATAAATTAACAATGAATCGGAGGAGTGAACAATTCAACGACTCACCCAAACAAAGGCAGTGTAAAAGGTGATTTTTCTAAGTTGTACACAGACACTTGAATGAAAACAAAGCAATTTGTCGCCACCTACTAGTGAAACACTTCACAGCACAGTCAAGCATCTCGGCCAATCAAAATCAAGCATTGTAAAGGTTTCATAAATTATAAACATGCTCCAAAGTACAACCGTGACATTATAATAGTTTAAAAATTTTCAAAACTAAGAGATTTGTCATGCATGTTTTGGTCTTGCGAACAACGTCAAAGTATTTGCATTGGTCTGAAAAAAGAAACTGTGTGTCTTTGTCACAGGAGGGACCACCGTGCAAGAGGCTGAATCCCAGAAACAAGGTCTGACCATTCCTGAATACTAAACACACGCCGGAGAGTTCAAGTCTGAGAGTTTCTCTGTCTTGTTCTGCAATATTTCAAGTGTGCTGTGATTGAGCCGCTTGATTAACACATCATTTAAAACACAATTTCTCTCAATAGAGCTTAAATGGATGATTAACTAGCTTAAAAAGAGCTGTAAAATAGATGATGATTATGGCGGATTGCTTGGTTTTCTGCTGTCATTGATTTATTATTGTCTAATGAGGATCGATGGGTTTGTTTTTAATGCTTGCCATTATTTCATTGCAAACAAATATAAGGGATAGTTGTGAAAACGTCATTATTTAAAATATATAACACTGTTCTAGTGGTGTTGGGATATTTTAATGAAACAAAGTCTTACATCTTGTGCCTTTTACTGATATTTTTAGCATTGTTCAATTGATTTCAATAATAGGCACAACATTTTAAAATATTCACCACTAGAGCAATGTTAATATACAGTATCCCAAATGGTTTGCATTTACTTACATTATGCCAAATGCTTTCAGCCTTACTCTGCTTTATATTATCATGAGAATAAGGTTTGACATGCCGTAAGACTTAATGAAAACTTTTTTATTGCATATATACACAATGCATTTCAGACTACAACTCCCATGATTCCACACTCAGTCACCACATCATCAAATGATACCTTTGTTTGTTGTGAATATGCGCCCTCTAGAGGCGAAAAGTACATACTGTGACTTTAACAAACAAAAAGTACAATACAATACAACCCAATACAACAAAACAAAAAACTTTAAATAAATAAATAAATAAATAAATAAACAAAACAGGTAGCACCCAAATACACACTAAAA
>CAIGQW010000596.1:16084592-16100432 GCA_903798125.1 Danio choprae
AGGTCGCTGGTTTGAGTCCCGGCTGGGTCAGTTGGCATTTCTGTGGGAAGTTTTTGCATGTTCTCCCCATGTTAGCGTGGGTTTCCTCCGGGTGCTCCGGTTTCCTCCACAGTCCAAAGACAAGCAGTATAGGTGAATTGGATGAACTAAATTGGCCATAGTGTATGAGTGTGTGTGTGTGTGTGTGTGAGAGAGAGAATGAGTGTGTATGGGTGTTTCCCAGTACTGGGTTGCAGCTGGAAGAGCATCCGTTGTGTAAAACATATGCTGGAATAGTTGGTGCTTCATTCCGATGTGGCGACCTCTGAAAAGGCCATATGTTCATACAAAATCTGCCTGATTACAGAATATTTTATTTCACTAAAAAAAGTAAAATTATATAATTTTTCTGACTTAGTAATAAAAGGGATTCTCAAAATCCCTTCTGAAAATACCTTTGACTCTAATATGTGAATATTATTGGATGTGTAATATTTTTATTTATTTATTTAATTTATTTTGTTGTTGTTGTTGTGGCATGAAATATAAACCTGGTGCACAGTGCAAATCTAATGCTGAGTATTTCTAAAGGTCAGACAAAGCAAAAGAAAAGAAAACAGAAAATCCACAGGTCAGACAGAAAAACCCATTAAGAGTCTGTGTTACGTTTTACCAAAACTGAACTGAATTCAGGAAACACTACAGGGACAAGAAAATGCAATGACGTGAGATACGTCCCAAAAAAACTCTTCAATCCAAATTAGATTTGACTGATCTTGAATCATCAAAAGAATCTCTTTATACATTATGCAACACTGTCAGATCACTCAGAAACGCAGCTTTATAAGCTATTATTCAGACGGAGCTCCCTCTAGTGGCGTCTTTCTCTGTGTCCTCATAGGATTCTGTTGTCAACTTGTAACAATAATAGATAATAGAAACAGTTTAATCAAAAATGAAAATCCTGTCATCATTTACTCATTTATTTATTAGAAGATATTTAGAAGAATGTTGAAAAAAATGTAACATTGACTTTCATAATAGGGAAACAAGTATGGAAATCAATGGTTACAGATTTCATTCTTCAATATTTCTTCTTTCATTCCAAACCAGTTTGAGTTGTTTTTGTCCAGTTAAACACAAAAGAAGATATTTAGAAGAATGTTGAAAATCTGAAACATTGACTTCCATAATAGGGAAACAAGTATGGAAATCAATGGTTACAGGTTTCATTGTTCAATATTGCTTCTTTTATTCCAAACCTGTTTGAGTTGTTTTTGTTCAGTTGAATACAAAAGAAGATATTTAGAAGAATGTTCAAAATTTGAAACATTGATTTCCATACTTGTTTCCCTATTATAGAAGTCAATGGTTACAGATTTCGTTACTCCATATTTCTTCTTTTCTTTCTTCGGTATTTCTTCTTTTATTCCACACCAGTTTGAGTTGTTTTTGTTTAGTTGAACACAAAAGAAGATATTCAGAAGAATGTCAAGAATCTGTAACATTGGTTTCCATAACTGTTTCCCTATTATAGAAGTTAATAGTTACAGATTTTATTTTTCAATATTTCTTCTTTTATTCCACACCAGTTTGAGTTGTTTTTATTCAGTTGAACACAAAAGAAGATATTTAGAAGAATGTTGAAAATCTGTAACATTGATTTCCATACTTGTTTCCCTATTATAGAAGTCAATGGTTACAGATTTCATTCTTTAAATTTTCTTCTTTTGTGTTCAACATAACAAAAAACTCAAACTGCTTTTGTAACAAGACAAGGTGAGTAAATTACGACAACATTTTTACTTTTGCGTGAACTGTCGCCTCACAGCAAGAAGGTCGCTGGTTTCCGGCTGGGTCAGTTGGCATTTCTGGAGTGTACATGTTCTCCCAGTGTTGGCGTGGGTTTCCTCCGGGTGCTCCTGTTTCCACCACAGCCTAAAGACATGCGCTATGGGTGAATTGAATAAACTAAATTGTCCGTAGTGTATGTGCGTGAATGAGTGTGTATGGATGTTTTCCAGTACTGGGTTGCAGCTTGAAGGACATCCACTGTGTAAAATATATGCTGGATAAGTTGGCGGTTCATTCCACTGTGGCGACCCCTGATGAGTGAAGGGACTAAGCCGAAGGAAAATGAAATGAATGATTGAATGAATAAGGGTTTTCTCTGTTGTAAATCATCCTCTAACCATCTGCGACGCTTCTTATAAGTGCAGTATTGTGCTGTTTGTTGCACATGGTTATCAGTGCAGCAGCTGGACTCGTGGCAATGCTGACACTTTGACCAGCTGCCTGGCTAAAACACGGTGTACTACACATGTCTGTAAGCCCTTGTTAGTGTAACTCAGCAGGGTTAGTCAAAGCACCTCTGATGCAAAATGTGTGTTTTTTTAATTATTTAATATTAACTATAGTGATAGGCAAAAATTAATCGCAATGAAATCGTATCCAAAATAAAAGTTTATTTTGACATCATTTAAGTGTGTGTACTGTGTATATTAGACATTATATAGATAAAATATGTGTATATTATACAAATAATATATAAAAATATTAATTGTTTTGTAAAGTTTGGTTTCTATGTGTGTGTGTGTGTGTTTACTTATCATCAACCTTTATGAGTTTCTTTCTTCACTTGAACACAAAAGAAGATATTTTAAAGAATGCTGAAAATGTGTAACCATTGACTTCCATGGTGTTTGTTTTCCCTACTATGGAAGTCAATGGTTACTGGTTTTCAGAAGAAAGAATTCACAAATGTTCAGAACCACTTGAGGTTCAGTAAACACTGAGTACATTTTTTATTTTTGGGGTGAACTATCGCTTTAAGAAGACTTTAGGCTTAAACCGTGATTCATAAAAGTTGAACACTTAACCAGCACTTTGACAATAAAATAGGCAAAACTATATTAATACTAATACTAATAATAATATTTGAGGTCTTAATGATATTTGAGGTCTTATGAAGTGACGCAATCAAATCTGTGCAAAAGACTGAATACTATTCACAAAGTTTTATCATCAGTCCACAGCCTCTGCAAACGTCACAAGCGCATTCACGACATAATGGCATGTGTTGTATTGTTCATCAAAATGGGACTTGTGTTAATCCTAGACTTTGCACCCAATTCAAAAAAAAGAAAGATTACATGCAAAATCTCAATCTGGATTTTTCACAAACTCTCAAAGTACGATAAACATCATCATTCATTCATTCATTCATTCATTTTCTCTTCGGCTTAGTCCCTTTATTAATCAGGGGTCGCAACAGCGGAATGAACCGCCAACTTATCCAGCATATGTTTCACGCAACGGATGCCCTTCCAGCTGCAACCCATCACTGGGAAACCCTATTAACATTCAATTCAATTCAATTCAAGTGTATTTATATAGCGCTTTTTACAATGTAGATTGTGTCAAAGCAGCTTAACATGTTCTAGTGAAGTCCAGATTTCAGAGTTGAAGTTCAGTTTAGTTCAGTTCAATTCAGTGTGGTTTAAGTTTCACTGCTGAAAGTTCAAACACTGAAGAGCAAATCCACCGAAGCGCAGCTCCACAAGTCCCGATCCGAGCAAGCTAGTGGCAACAGTGGCGAGGAAAAAAAAACCTTCACCAATTGACGAAGTGAAGGGAAAAAAAACCTAGAGAGAAACCAGGCTCTGTTGGGCACGATCATTATTCTTCTGGCCAAACTTCCTGTGTGGAGCTGCAGTCTAGGCGCCGGAGGCTGGAGAAGCTGGATGTCCATCGTGGAAAACTGCAGGTGTGGTAGGGCACCGGCGGGAGGTCAGGCTGGCCCACAGGATCAAGCGTAGACTTGTTTGTCACAGTGGCCTGGAATCAGTCTCATGCACTCCACTCCTCCATGACCACCACAGCATCAGCTCGGGATACAGCCTGGTCCAGGACACCTTTGGATCATCTCTTCACAGGTCTAGGATCGCATCAATGGCGCTGCATAGTCATCATCATTTTGTGACATGAAGTAAATGTTCATTTTCTTGCACAGACCAATTGTCTATCTTCTATACATCGAAGTGTTTCTTTAGGAGCCATGAATATTCATTTTGTTTTACCTACATGTTTGTGGACTATCAAAATGCTGGTAGCCTCTTTCTTGAATTTTATGAACCAACAAAGATTGCAATTTCAGCTAAATCGTCTTTAAGTTATACTGAAGAAACAACATCCAAGTCATCCTGGATAGCCTGAGGGTCAGAAAATTAACAAGTTTTTTTTTTTTTTTTTTTGGAGAACTTTGCTATTAACTCCCATTACATTAATCAGGACTGAAAAATGAATGGTTTATTTTCATTTGACTGCAATAAATATGACCAATAAATTATATACATGCACCAAGGATCTGTCATTAGTTACACTCTCAAGAAATATCGTTAGGATAATAGAGCAATACAATAAAGCCATATAAATGTCCAGAATTTTACCTTATCTAGCTATACATATACCTGAAACAAGGTAATGATTGAATTGAATTGATTTATATGATGAATTAAAGGCAAATACAAACTAATTTTGAGGGTGATGCTTCCAAGACAACTTTTGATAGTTTATATCATTTTATACATGAATAAAAAGTTATAATTAGGCAAAGTTGATACATAAAACTAACATTGAAAACAAAAACTCTGCATAAGGTGCTGTACTCAGTAACGTGTACACATAGAACCCGCAGGAGGACGTGACAACAAAAACCAATACAAACCCGGCGAAAGTGTGTCATATGTGGTGACGTCGAAGCCTCCCCGTGTTGCGATTGGCCCTACTGTTTCCAGGTCCACGTGAGGCAACGCCTTTTTAAGCGCGTCATCAGCGGTCGTATAAAAGCGCTTCGCGGCAGCGCGCAGACGCAGCCCTAGTTTGTGAGGGAAAATGTATCGCACGCGCTCCAAGTCTAACACCGGAATCGCTTTTAATACGTTCCTTTTCACTGTGCCACTGGAATATACTCAACCGAAAAGACATTATAGTAAAAACTGGTCGTGTATTGGTTGATTTTAGGTGCGGATCTACTCATTTAAGCAAGATGCCACGGGCCAAGAAAAGGAGCGGCAAAGGTAAGTAGGATGGAATGTCTGGAAATGACCGGTTGTTTTTCGTGGCCTTGCTTCGCGGAAGGGATTCTGGGAGTTGTAGTTCTTTAACACGACGCTCGCGCAATGAAACGGAAGGAAGGGAACTACAACCCCCATGACCACACGACCCATTTGGTTGACAACCAGGAGTGTCTTTCTTTGACAAACAAAAGAATAATACACAGTACGAGTCGTCGACAGGAGAAAATGTACATTTGCGCCTCAAAACGTGGTGTTTGTTTTTAAAGAAATGCTTATTTTTTTAAAAGTCAGCGCTTGTCATATTAATGCCGCTTATTAAACGACGAAACTTGCAGATTGTAATTAAGATAGTAATCATACAGTACAGTGTAAATAATAAACAGTAAAATGAGCTATTTTATCTTGTGTGTATATAGCGGTTTAGGAACAATAAATTATTGTCTGATAAATTATTTGATCGTTTTGTGAAATGCTAACTAGGAAGAAGATAATACTGTAACTTAATGCGTGTAATCTTTATAATATTTAGTGCAAGTCAATATTTAGTGTAATAGTCATACTGTACAATGTAAATAATAACAAACAAAGGTGAAATCAGCTGTTTTATCTTCTAATATAGCTGTGTTTAAGATCAATACATTATTGTATGATAAATTATTTGATCGTTTTGTTAAATGGGAAGAAGATAATACTGTAATATGTGTAATCTTAATAATATTCAGTATAAGTCAGTGTGTGTTTGAGGTTATTTCAGGCCACTGGCCTGCTTATATAACAGGCCTGTTTTGGGATCAGCTAGAGGACAGGAAGAAAGAAGCTGGGACATAAAGTCCAAATATTTCAGTGAGAATCAGTCTGTACCCTGATATTGACTGTTCTCGGTCCATCTTCTCACTGGATTTGCAAAGGTTTTTGAGAAGAGACTTTGTTCTGGCACCCTGCTGTAGTCCTTCACACCATCCCACATGCTGTGTTATCTGCATCTCTGCTGTACTTTCCAATACCCAGAAGTATTTGCTTTTGTCTGAGAATCTCCACACAGCAGCTGTTTTGTTTGTATAATCTCTGAAATAGCAGTCACCGCATTCTCTGACCTTGCCAAACAGAGTTGGAGACACTTTGTACTTTCTGCAGATGACTGGTTTTTGCCGGGTGATAACACGTGGCTGACACACACACACTCATTAAAGGACTCTACAGTTCAGTAGGGTCAAAGTGACATGTCAAAAATGACTGGCTGATATTAATTGTCAGACATGCTTGTCTGTAAGTGTCATAATGAGGTTTGTCACAGTTTAAAGTATACTCATAAAATGAGATTGTTTGTTATAATTTTTAATAATTTTATAATTTTTAATAATTTTATATTTTTTATAATAAGTTTTAATTTAAAGAAGGCACTTGTTAGGCAAGGATTCATTAAATTGTTTTCAATAACCGTAAAGAAGAAGACGACAACAATACAAAATTTCTATTTTAAATGAAATACTATTCTTTTGAAAGATTGTTTGATAATTTAAAGTATAACAACTGATTCTAACATTGATAATTTTTTTTTTTGAGCACTGTATATTAAGTTAAAATATTCTGCATATTAAAATGATTTTTGAATGTTTCATAATAGACACTGAAGCCTGGAGTACTTATAGTAGTACAATACAAGTGACTCAATTTAATGAAATTAAGCCAGTGTAGGAATGAATACAATTAAACAATAAATACAGTGATACAAAAAATGTAATTTTACAATTTTTAATGTTTCTAGCTTCTCTTTAATCCAGTAATTGTAGCTTTGGTGAATCGGCTCTTTTTAGTAAAAAAAAATAAAAAAATAAAATAAAATCTTCTAACTGCCATACTGTAGTTTGGAAAAAAAAAAAAGCATCCCTCATAATTTGACTTTGTCTAGGCCTCTCACATTAAGTACATTTTAGTAAGCAATATATTGTCCCAGAAATAATAGTATCATTTGAAGAGCATTTTATGCCACGGATTATATAATGATAATATTTAGTACTTTAATATTGCATGTGCACTCTAAGGGTTAGAAAATGTTTTTTGAAAATATTTAATTGAAATGTTACTTTCTTAAGATTATTTCTTAAAAAGGGAGTTGAACTTGCATTTAATTCTTCATTGGATACTGGCTAGACTATATTATTGTATTTAAGCCAATATTAAATTAAGAGCATATCCATGTTAGAGAACAAATACAAGCAAATAAAATATAGCAAACAAGTTTTGTTATAGGGGTGGCTCAGTGCGCCTCACACCAAGAAGGTTGCTGGTTTGAGTCCCGGCTGGGTCAGTTGGCATTTGTGTGAGGAGTTTGCATGCTAATATTTTAATTTAAAAATCTTGTTTTCTAGCAGGTTTCATCATTTGGTTGAGCTTTTGGTTTTTGGCTATAGATTTAAACTAACAGCTATGGTACACTAACAAGTTGTGGCTTAAAAAATACTTAATTTTTTTTAGGGAGTGGACTAATTTTTCCAAACTTGCAGTAGTCTTCAGGAAAACCCTAAATAATGCACTTAGTAATGCACTTCTCTCTCTATTTTTATGGTTATATATGACACCGTCTTTACCAATGACAGCAAAAGAGATAACAAAAGCAGTATAATTTGCTAAAATATTGGCAACAATCACTTTTGCAAACAGATCGCATCACCAAAAATGATTGAGGTCATATCTAAATATCACACGATAAGTCAGTAGTAATTATTGCAGCAGGCCTAATCGGCTCATTTTCAGCATGGATCTGAATCCAGTCCAGCCATATACTGCAGCTTTGCTAAGAGGTTGTTATAGAAGTATGAGACCGGTTTTTTTGTTTTTGCAGGTGGACAACAGGGAAATGTCCAACCGTTCAGTGATGAAGATGCATCAATCGAGACGCTCAGTCACTGCAGCAGCCTCAGTGAAAGAACCAGTGCGGCAGAGGAAGGTGGGTTTTAATGCTGCATGGTATTGGAAAAATCTGATTGCAATTTATTTAATTTGTGAAATTTATTTATTTATTAATTTATTTATTTTTATTAATTAAAAAAATTATTTATTCATTCATTATATATTTTATTTAATAATTCATTTTTTTAAATTTTTTTATTTGTTCTTTCATTTATTTATTTTTTAAAATTTATTAATTCATTTTAGTTATTCTTTTACTCATTTGTTTATTATTACTATTATTATTATTATTATTATTATTATTATTATTATTATTATTATATTGCGATATTAATCAAATTAACCGATGGCTTGAGTAGGTCTATTTGGTAATATATAATTTAAATTGATTGGGATGATTTTTGAAGGCCAGTGTATCATTAATAAAATGTAAAAACAAATTACAAACATGGATAAAAAAAATGAAAAACACTGCTTTGTGGTTTTCAGGGGAGTCAAACAGTACTCAAATTCAATAATCAAATGTAAAATGTTGTGTATACTTCACTGTATAAATAATTCCATAATATTTTAAAGCAATCTCAATTATAATACAATAAAATTAAAAAAAGTTACAAATTGTGTAATTGCATCTGTTTGAATGCCTTGCACTGTAAGAGGAGTTTAAAGCGTTATTAACTAGGGCTGCATGTTATTGGTCTAAACTGACATTGCAGTGTTATTTTTCTACAATATATATTGAGATTTTATTGACTAATTTTACCAGATGAATTTATTTGGAAAGAGTTCATAAATTTAGATGCATTGGGCTGATTTTGTAGGGATGTGCATCAAATATAATAAACCAATCACAAGTATTAATAAATAGAGCAAAGATGCAGATAAATAGAAAGTGCTTTATGATTTTGGGAGTAAAATTTAAAACCACACCGGATGCTTCATATTTCTTAAAGTTACAAACGTTTCTTATGCCTGAATGCTTTAAAATGACTTGAAATGTGCACACAGTCACAGGAGCTAAAAATGCACTCAATCGATAAACGTTTTGGTAACTTTCATGGTTAAACTTTACAATGACTCCACAAATCACGTGTTTTCAACTGTGGCTCCTGATTAACTAAAACCCCGGTTCAACATTTCAGATTCTGTGCCATAATTATTGCAGATGCGTACATTACGATATTGATGCTAAAACGATACATTGAGCAGCCAAGATGAATGCTACATTTCTGATCCTCCATTCTTTTTTGACAGCTGGTGAAACTGAAGAAATGGCTGAAGAGGACTTCCAGTACAAGCTGAAGGTGTACATCGACAGCACTGTGGATAAGAGGTTTGTGCTTGAGAACGTTTCTGAAACTGATTGTTCCGAATAATCAATTTCTGCCGCAGTCTTGAACTAATTACGCTCACATTCCAGTGCCAAGACCAGACAAGGTGCCCTTGATGGACTAAAGACTGCCATGGCAACCAAAATCCTCTACGAGTTTATTTCCGAAAGAAGGATGACAATCACGGACAGCATTGAACGCTGCTTGAAGAAAGGTCAGTTTTGATCGGGAATCCTGAATTCAATGTAAACTAGTTTTTTTGCCATGGCATTGGTGCTAAAAGTTGGTTGAGTTTGGCTGTTCGCATTTGCAAACCAGGTAAAGGAGTGGAGCAGAGTGCCGCGGCCTCTCTGGCGTGTCTCCTGTGCATTCAGCTGGGTTCGGGGATTGAGAGCGAAGAAGTTTTTAAGAGCCTTAAACCTGTATTCAAGACCATCCTCAATGATGGAGCGGCTAACATTCAAGCCAGACAAGCTGTAAGCTACATCCTTTAAAAGATGCAAATGTGCCCCTATTATGCATTTTTAAATCTTCCTAATTTTGATTGTCATTTTTGAGGCCCGATCCCAATTCTATTTAAAAAAAATAATTTTTTACCCCTACCCCTTGGCCCTTGAAACAGAGTGCGAAGGGGAAGGGATTCAAATTTACCCCATAAGAAATGGTACATCACTACAACACCCACACACGTCATCAATAAGACTGTAACTGTACTGTATATTTACACTGTGGCCATATTAATTTATGTAAACACAAGAAAACAACATTAATGTTATACCAGATACTGTCAAAGGGTAATTCCCAGCCACTAGACTTTTCTGACAGGGTATTCGAGTGAAAGCATGTTGTGGGACTACTATACAGGAGTTATTATAATAGATTATAGATAGCGAAATTTAGTGTTTTGGGTTTGTTATTTTTTTTTTTTTTTTTTGAATTTAAAAAGCAAGACATTAAAACTTTAATAAACTTATTGAAAAATAAACTTGTTGGTGGAAAAGTTTTATTAAGGAAACCCCCCCACCCCCCCCACCCAAAAAAAAACAACTTATATTTGTGTGTGTGTGTGTGTGTGTGTATTCTGAGAAATTTTTGTACCCCTTGGTTTTTAGTGTGGTCCTGGAAAATCTCAGTTTCAATGGCTATCTAGCTAAAGAGAATTGGGACACCCTTTCACATGAACGTGCAAAACGAGGTGAAGGGAAAAGGCTAAGAGGTGGGATTGGGCCTTAATACCTTTTATATCCATCCAAGATCACCACTTACTCATGATATACATTGCAGAATCAGCTGTTTCTGAAACTGTTCAAGGATCCCTATCAAGGACCACACCAAATAAGAGACAAATAATATATGAAAAGCGTAAAGGGGCACTTTTTAAATGACTTTGCAATCCAGCTAATTGAGACTCTAACAATCTGCTGATATACATTTTGTGTTACAGTGCGCAACAAGTCTAGGCCTCTGCACTCTTGTAGCGGAAGATGATATCATGGTAAGTGATGGAATGCAGTTGGCCAATAAGTGTCTCCAGGACCATTCACACCGGAGATGATAAATATAAAGTTTTAATAACACTTCTAAATGAATGATTTTTGGGTGAACTATCCCTTTAAGAGATCAGAGTGATTTCGGAGTTAAACCTAAAACTACTTTATCCAAGCACTGACATTTAGAGTGGTTTCACACCTGATGTTTTTGTCTCCTCCAGGATGTGTACGCCACCATGGAGTGTTTTGAGAGCCTCTTCACGCGCTCGTACATCCGGGAAGATGGAAGCAGACCTTCAGTGAGTCCTCCAATCACGCAGCTCCACACCAACGCGCTCTTATCCTGGGCTCTGCTGCTCACCATCTGCACCGGCAGCCACATCAGAGTCATCGCGCAGAAGTAAGTGCTGGAATACACGATTTTCAGCGCAATGGGACAACTGTACAAGTAATAAACTGTAAAAGAACAACACGACCATGTATTTATTGACGAATGATGAACCATTAACATGTAACCTCAGTCAAGGTTGCTGATGTGGCAATAAATAAACAAGGTGCTCTGGGTCTTGAGATCTTCAACTACAACTTGGGGACTTTTACCAACAACAGCCTTTCTGATTTATTTTAGCAAGCATATTCTATTGTTTTATTTATAAATTTTTCATATATAGACATCTGGCTAAACTTCCTCGTCTGCTGGAGAATGATGATGTCAACATGAGGATTGCTGCTGGAGAGACCATCGCTCTTCTGTTTGAGCTCATTAGAGATGTTGAGCCTGTAAGTTGTATAATTAATTTATTGGTAAATAGGTTTTTCTAAATTGTATGACATTTTAAATGTTTATTCATTCTGCTCAGTAAGGTATTGGTAATAAGAGGTAAATAAAGTATATTTAAATGTTAAAATAATTACTTATGAAAATTATTATTTGCATTTGTATGTTTTATATTAATAGTAGTTGGTAAAAGTTTACATATTGTATTTAAGGTTGCAGAAATGTACATTTGCAAAATATAACTTATTATCTTTACTACTAACTTTTAATTATGAAACTTTTTTTTAATATTACAATCAATTGCTATTACTATTATTCTTCTAACATGTATTAAAATAACAATAATTAAGATTGTATTTTGGGGTGACACAGTGGTTAGCACTGTCGCCTCACAGCTAGAAGGTTGCTGGTTTGTGTCCTGGCTGGGACAGTTGGCATTTCTGTGTGGAGTTTGCATGTTCTCACCATGTTCGCGTGGGTTTACTCCAGGTGCTCAGGTTTCCCCCACAGTCCAAAGACATGTGCTATAGGTGAATTGGATGAACTAAATTGGCCGTAGTGTATGTGTGTGAATGAGGGTGTATGGATGTTTCCCAGTACTGGGTTGTAGCTGGAATGGCATCCGCTTTGTAAAGCTGGATAAGTTGGCGGTTTATTCCGCTGTGGTGATCCCTGATGAATAAAGGGACTAAGCCGAAGGAAAATGAATGAAGATTGTATTTGAATATATTAAAGACTGTTGTAGTTTTTGATTTACTTCAATTGTATTAAAATATTTCAGATTCATTAAATATGAATTTATTATAGTAACTATTAACAAATGTTATTTTAAAACATTAATACATTTCTTAAATATTTCAATGAATTCATGTTGGTTATAAGATTATTTCATAGAATACATATGATACGCTTTAATAGATGCAATTTAACAAGTCCTGTTATATAAATTTTTACAGGTTCAGTGAAAATGAACATTTTATTGTATTTTTTATTTATTTGATTTGTTTTGTCTCTAATCTACCATGACTTGTACATTTGACAGGAGTTTGATTTTGATGACTGGGAGCCGCTGTGTGAGAAGCTGAACGCTTTAGCCACAGACTGCAACAAACACAGAGCCAAAAATGATAAGAGGAAGCAGAGGTCTGTTTTCAGAGACGTCCTGAAGGCTGTAGAGGTGAGACCGAAAGCCGACCAAGGTTGCTGATGTGGCAATAAATGATCTGATCAAACTCTGATCTTCTCTTTTCTGTCTGGACCAGGATGGAGATTTTCAGAGTGAAACGATCCGCTTCGGCACAGAGCGAATGCCCATCGACAGCTGGGTCAGAAAGAGAACTTATGATGCCTTCAGAGAGTTCGTCGGCTCCGGGATGAACTACCATCTACAGGTAAAACTCTCGGATTGGATGAAAATGCATCCAAAAATGGAATCGTAAAGCGTTATTTAATAGTTGTTTTTAAGCCTTTTTAGCTTATTTAATTAACTTTTTTTATTTATTTTTAAAAATCTTTTTAATCTTCTAGTGTTTTTTTTGCTTTAGCATTAAATATACATTATTATTATTATTATTATTATTATTATTATTATTATTATTATTATTATTATTGTTATTATTGTTATTATTAATTCTTTTAAAGTTGTAGTTTTCCTCTAGCCTTATGTAATTAATTAATTAATTTTAAATCATAATTAATAACAATCATTTTAAATCATTAAATTTATCATAATTGTGTTATTATTTTTATCTAATCTTTTAGTTGTAGTTTTCCTTTAGCATTATGTAATGTTCATTTTTAGTAATTTTATTATTATTATTATTTAACCTTCTAAAGTTGTGAATTTAGATTTCTATATATACTGAATATCCCCTCCCCCCATCATTTTACTTAAAGATTCACAAAAAAATATTAGTAATAATAACCCGAGTCTCAAATTTCAGATAACTTTTGTGGTAATAAATTGTCAAAATATGCATGCTATAAAACTCAGTTAGATTTTAAAATGCATCCAAAAACCAATTAGATTATTTCTTCTACCCGCAGGCGAATGAGTTCATAAGAGACGTGTTTGAACTGGGACCACCGATGTTGATCGATTCAGCCGCTCTCAAAGCCATGAAGAGCTCCAGACTGGAGAGAGTAAGCAAGCTCTAACTTCTCCATGCTCATTTCTATTCTGGGTTTTCCTTATTTAAAATATAAAGTTATAAATATGCTTTTTTTTTTTTTTTTCTCCAGCACCTCTACAATGCTGCTGCGTTTAAAGCTCGAACCAAGGCGAGGAACAAGTGCCGGGACAAAAGGGTGGATGTTGGGGAGTTTTAGGAAGTTTTGTAAAGCACATTAATTCTTCTATTTATTCTTTTCATTCCGGTCTTTTTTTTTTTTTTTTTAAATACACACACACAATTTCTATTTGTTAAATGTTAATATTTGCTATTGATTAACTCACTAATTCCTCATAGATCCTAATTTATGTCTGTATTTAAGTGGTGTTGGGTTGGAGTAATTTTATTATATTTCCTGTCTGTTGTTTATGTATTTGTAGGTCTGTTACGTAATGAATTGCAAAGTATTTATGAGTTTTGGGCCGTACTGTAGTAGCAAGGCTGTACAAAAATGATAAAAAATAAATAAATAAAATTAGATTGATTGCCCCCTATTTAGAAGTTGTTGTTGTTTTGTCATATTTCTGCATGATTAAAAAATATGTACAGTTGAAGTCAGAATTATTAGCCCCCCTGTATACCCCCCCTAATTTCTGTTTAGATTAAAGATTTGTAATAATTGTTAACATAAGTTATACAAGTTTTAATCTCATTTCTAATAACTGATTTCTTTTATCTTTGCCATGATGACAGTACATAACATTTTACTAGATATTTTTCAAGATACTAGTATTCAGCTTTAAGTGCCATTTAAAGGCTTATTTAGGGTAACTGGGCAAGTCATTGTATAATAATGGCTTGTTCCGTAGACAATCGAAAAACATATTGCTTGAGGCTAATAATATTGAAATTGAGAAAAAAATGATAAACTACTTTTATTCTAGCCGAAACAAAACATATACAAGACTTTCTCAAGAAGAAAAAATATTATAGGAAATACTGTGGACAATTATTTGCTCTGTTAAACATATGGGAAATATTTGAAAAAAGGGGTAAATAATAATAATAATAATTTTAACTTCAATTGTATGCTATTAGATTTTAATTTTTTCCCCATTTCTATAAGATGAGGCTTTAAAGTCTCAAAGAAATCCTAAATTGGACTTCCTGAACCACCACTGCAGTTTCGGGAATCTGTTCACTTGTTTGCTTTGTTCTCTGTTGCCATGGACACGCATTCACTGAACCATGTGATGTTTTGTAATCAAACAAGTACCTCAACACCACATGATCATGAGGACTGGGTACCACAAACGCTCTTCGATGGTTATAAATAAACCACTTGCATACACCTTATGCTAATCTCAATGCAATTAATAAATAAATAATTGTTAAATATTTAAAGGATATTAAACCACTTTTATAGACCTTATGCTATTCTCAATGCCGTTAATGTGTAATTCTGCATTCTGTGTTACAATGTATTGAGGTAATAACTGCATATGTGATATTTCTGCTCTATGGCTTTATGACTAATATTTGGCCTGATGATCACATCATGCAAACTTGTTAAATTAAGCATTTTACGAACACTTATTTATTTTTTTAGTCAATGTAATTCTTTAACCATTACTGATTTATTATTATTATTATTATTATACATTTTGATAGTTATTTTGATTTTGTCTAAAGTAAGTTTTGTTTTTTTTGCTTGCATAGTCTTAATTTTTACTTGAACAGAACAAAAATGTGAAATATTGAAAGTACTGGAAATGTTACTCCAGTCATTTCGCCTGTATTAATTATATTTATTCATTAATTTTCCTTCAGCTTAGTCCCTTTATTCACCAGGTGCCGCCACAGAGGAATGAACCGCCAACTTATCCAGCATATGTTTTACACAGCGGCTGCCCTTCCAGCTGCAACTCAGTACTGGGAAACACTCATTCACACACATACGCTACGGTCAATTTAATTTATTCAATTCACCTATACCGCATGTCTTTGGACTGTGGGGGAAACCGGAGCACCCGGAGGAAACCCACGCCAACACGGGGAGAACATGCAAACTCCACACAGAAACGCCAGCTGACCCAGCTGAGACTCGAACCAGCGACCTTCTTGCTGTGAGACGACAGTGCCAACCACATCACCCTATTATAT
>CAIGQW010000596.1:16114286-16143942 GCA_903798125.1 Danio choprae
CACACACACACACACACACACACACACACACACACACACACACACACTATATAACTGCACAAAAATATAATATAGTGTTAAAATGGTGTCAACACACAATATTCATAAATAATTAAGTAAATAAGAAAGTAAATGATTGCACAAAAATATAAAATCTTACATGGCATTTTGAATTAAGAAGTTCCAAAACAACTTATATAATTATTATGTTAATACAAACGCAAAAGACATTGCGTTAACTCAATAAAAAACACAATCATAAAATGTAATGTTATGTAGTGTAATATATTGCATACAAATATAAAGGCACATCACTGTATTAAGGCAGTGCCAAATACATAAATATTCCAATAAATATGATAATATAATTAGGAAAAGGGCCTACATTATGGTATTCTGCATTAAGATGTTGCATAAAAGAAAGAAAGATAGAATTACGCAAATATAAATGCACAAAAATACAACTGAGCACTTTGCATTAAGGCAATAAGAGACAATATTCCAACACAACAAATAAATATGCAAAAATAGATGTGCAAAGAAAGTTGAAGGCAATAGAGCAAAAACACAACACTACAAGCTAACAATTAAATACAGAAATGCACAAACACAGACCTACAAATATGGGCCATTACGCAATCTTCCAGTATAAACCCCTGATTTTTCATCCAAACAGAAACAAACAGCATCCAGACGGCGGAGAATAAATTCAGTGACATTGTGCATCTAATTTATCTGCCGTCCCTCCTGAGCAGAACATCATACCCCATAGACAATATCTTGTGACTCAGGCATAAATCACGACGCATAATCTCATTATGGAAATAAGGCAGAAGAAACACATCTTGCCAAATACCATCACAGCATCCAGATGTTGCATCGACGCAACTGATATACGAGCGCTAGAACATTCCTGAATGCAACGGATGCGTTACAATTTCATCTTCAACGCTGCCGTGTGCCAAATCTGGCCTGAAAATGTCCTTTTGCATATTTCCTTTTTTTTTTTAAACCTGTTGAATGGTGTTTATCTGTAGCCGTGTTCCAAATCCTAGTGAGCTTTATCCTTGTTGTCTACATAGGCAGTAGGAATAGGCAGGTATGTCCAAAATGTTATTTCAAGTCATGAGAAACGACTTGATCTTCATTCATTCATTCATTCATTTTCCTTTAGCTTAGTCCCTTTATTCATCAGGGGTCACCACAGCGGAATGAACCGCCAACTTATCCAGCATATGTTTTACACAGCGAATGCCCTTCCAGCTGCAACCCAGTACTGGGAAACATCCATACACTCTCATTCTCACACATACACTATGGCCATTTTAGATTGTTCAGTTCACTTACAGCGCATGTCTTTGGACTGTGGGGGAAACCGGAGCACCCAGAGGAAACCCACGCCAACATGGGGAGAACATGCAAACTCCACACAGAAATGCCAACTGGCCCAGCCGGGACTCGAACCAGCGACCCTCTTGCTGTAAGGCGACAGTGCTAACCACTGAGCCACCGTGTCACCACGGACTTGATCTTATTTGATTATTTTGTATTTTATTTTTAACCTTATAAATATAGCACACAAAATATGACTTTCAAATTTCACTGTATGTCACATTTCACAATTTTATTTCTCAAGTGACATCCTCTCACAGATATCAAATATATCCAAAGTAATAGGAAAATATGAAAATATAAATATGTAAACACTTTAAGGAAATATCAAAGAGTTTTTTTTTTCCTTTGCACGGAATAAAAGATGATTTTACGGTACACATTGCATTCCGGCTAGTCACAGTAAAAAATTTAAATAAAATTACACCCCTCACAAATCCCTCTTTTAAATGAATATTTTCTATAGGACACTGTACAATATTATATTTGTGCATAAACATTAGATTAGTCAGTACTGAAGCCAAATCTAGAGCTAATCTAACAAAAAACTTAAGATCACGGTGCAGGAATTTGTACACCATGAATTACCATGATTACCATGATTACCATGTATAGCTTCAGCTGTGTGTGTTTGCAATCAGCGGAGAGCAGGAACCGGTGCGTGCGAGGTGCATGCTGGGAGTTGCAGTTCTTTAATGTGGTGCGTGTGTAGTTCTCCAGCGAGCCGCAAGGATTAGATCGCTGAAGATTGTGACATATATAGTAAATTTTACTGTGTGGGTATTTACTGTAAAAAAAAAACATTTGTAGTTAGTTACATTACTTTTATTTAAGAAAAGAACATTTAAAACCAGATTGCTAAGTTACTTTGGTGCAACAGGTGAAGAGACAAAATACATAAACATGCACTCGATATTAAAATAAGCACATTGCTCTATGAAAAAATACTACTAAGCATTTTTGTTAAATTACCACAAGGTGAAGTCCATGAAATTTAATTGCATATTAAACGAGACTGTATGCATTAAACAAAAAAACACAGACTTTACTACAGCAGTCTGTCAATGCAAAGTGCTGTTCACAGCAATACCTGATACTCCAGATACTTCTTTTCATTGCATTGGGACCCTTTATCTTTTAACCCCCAACCTCTGGGTCTCAAACCAGTGTTCAGATGCCCCGTTATTGATGTCCTCTGATTGGCCCTTTGGTTCGGCTCGACCCCGTGCACCTTAATTCATTGCCTGAGCCGTCTTGCCCTTTAAAAACTGCAAAATCATTTTCCCCTCACGCTGTGATTTAATGTTATTGCATGGCAGGACTTTTGGGAGGCAATTTGAGAGCGGACAGTGGGACGGTTCAAGGGTGTAACTCATTCGCAACTCTGCAGAACGACAAAGATATCAAGCAAGCGGGGAGGATGATTTGCTAACACCCTAGTAATGGTTATCTATCCAAAGCCCGAATAAATACTATATGAAACGCAGTGGACAAGTAGGCAAATCGATAGTCTTGAGAAATCATTTAAAGTCGGATAATGTGTCATAACTCTGGATATTACTCACAAAGTGGAGATGTACTATTATGAGGGCTTTAAGGGGTTAATGCATTACTAAATCCAGGTCATTTTCTGCATGCACTGTCACCACAAGAGGGTTTAATACTGTAATGCTCCAGATACACTATGAAACAGCTCTCTAAAATGACAATAGGCATTTTTGGCATTTCATATTTACATTTGAAGCTTAGTGGGCGGCGCGGTGGCACAGTGGGTAGCACTGTCGCCTCACAGCAAGAAGGTCGCTGGTTCGAGCCTCGGCTGGGTCAGTTGGCGTTTACCAGGGTGGATTTTTTTATTTGTTATAAAATAATAAGAATTCTTAGGACACAGTAACTAATAAAAACATCAGGGATATGCATTTCAGTGGATAACATTTAAAGGGTTAATGCATTACTAAATCCAGGTCATTGTCTGCGTGCACCATCGCCACAAGAGGATTTAATACTGTAATGCTCCAGATCCGCTACACTTTCAAATAGCAATAGCGGTGTATGTGGATATGCACACACAAGTTGTGACTCTAAATGAAGGAATGAATGGATGAACGAGACTATGATTGCAGTAAGGGGGAACGAAAAAACAAACAAACAAGAGAAGCAAAATGGTTATAAGAGGTGTAGTGGGTGGATTGAATGAGCAATGTGAACACAGGGCTGATCACTCATCTTCTTAAAGAGCAAGCAAAACATGCAACCGGCTGAGTGACGCTCTAATGGAGTTTCACACGCAGGTAAATGTTGTTTATTGCCTCAAAACACGTTCATGACCCTCATCTGAGGCTCTCATGTATGTTTACGGAGAAGACTTTACAAAGATAAACAAAAAAAGTCCAGAAAACCAAGTAGCCCCGCACCCAAATCACACCATTGCTTGAGCCATTTCCAGCACATTTGTAGGCAACAAACTAGTAACCGCTAACAAACTCCTAACATGCACATATAGCAACAATACAGAATACCGTAAAGCAAACTACATGGCAACACTATTAATGGGAACACATAAAATTCTCCAAGCTTACGATTAAATTTCATATTCGGAATCACCAATAAAATTAAACAACAACTGATTTCTTTAGTTTCCAAATGTTCCAATTATTGCGATATCCTATCTTTCTGTGATTAAATATTGCGATATGAATATAGTTTCACAAGATGGTTTGAATAGCTCTATAAAATGTATTGTCCATTCTGCTTGGCACAGAAAGGAAATGTGTCTTTAACACTGCAAACAACAATCACATAATAGCAAGACTCAACAAGACAGCCACATGAATTTCATTCATTCATTCATTTTCCTTCGGCTTAGTTCCTTATTTATCAGGGGTCGCCACAGCAGAATGAACCGCCAACTATTCAGTTCAAATCCGCATATTGAAATCACGTCGGAATTTCACCAAGGTCGCATATATAATTAACCCAGAGGAATTTATCTACATCTACCATAGATTCCTAACATACAGTCCGCATTGTTCAGCAATAACAATCCATTTTTAAACCTACATGTGAACTCTGTGTCTCCAGGTGTTTTAAATTGTCCTCATGAGACAAATGGGGTGATCGCACCCTTGTCTCTGCTTTGTAAAGAGGAATCGATTATGATTAATTTCACGTGTGCTGAGAGTCTCGCGTGGTCATAAGAGAGAACATAAAAGGATTGCTGCTTTAAAAAAAACCTCTCTCTCCCTTTCTCTTTCATTAAGTTATCTCTTTGACAGTGTTAAAAATATCAGCAGAACTAGGCTTTGATGAGCTTTAGTTAAAAAGCCAAACTTAGAAACTCCATTTAGTTTAAGCAGCTATGAATTTAAAAAGACGAATCTTATTTTTATATCGTTAAATGAGTAGAAGGAAAATTCTTTATCATGAACTGAAGCTACTCGGCCCAAGATTGGGGTGAAAATTACATGATTTATCATGGC
Organism: Danio choprae; assembly: GCA_903798125.1. Lineage (NCBI taxonomy): Eukaryota > Metazoa > Chordata > Actinopteri > Cypriniformes > Danionidae > Danio > Danio choprae. Next base: position 16,119,158 of record CAIGQW010000596.1, read on the forward strand.
TGTGAGACTGGAGATGAGCTACATGAACGTAAAGCTGTGAATTTTTTTTCTAAAAAAAAGTTTACTTGAGGGGCGTCACGGTGGCGCAGTGGGTAGCAAGATCGCCTCACAGCAAGAAGGTCGTTGGTTCGAGCCTCGGCTGGGTCAGTTGGCATTTCTGTGTGGAGTTTGCATGTTCTCCCCGTGTTGGCGTGGGTTTCCTCCGGGTGCTCCGGTTTCCCCCTACAAGTCCAAAAACATGCGCTATAGGTAAATTGGGTAAGCTAAATATTCCGTAGTGTACAGTATGTGTGTGAATGAGTGTGTATGAATGATTCCAATTGATGGGTTGCAGCTGGAAGGGCATCCGCTGAGTAAAACATATGCTGGATAAGTTGGCGGTTCATTCCTCTGTGGCGACCGAAGTTTACTTGAGGTTTTTTGTGGCCTCAAATGAAATCAAATAGGCTGTATAGAACAGTTACAAATAAATAAACTCATTGCACATCTTTCTTTTAGCTAATTTGTTCAGTTCATTTGAATATTGGATGCATCACTTCGAAATTGGTCAACACTTTTACAGATATTTATAGATTCATAGACAGTAGCAGCAGGAAATGTGTTTCTCTCTGAAAAACTCAGCAACATGAAGTTATAGGATGATTAATTTGCTATAAAGCAGCTGCTATGGTATTCAGAATGCTTTTTAGCATATTGCTGTGCTGTTGCTAGGGTGACGTGAGTGGTTGCTAGGTCCTCACATCTTTGAGCATGTAAATTTTCAGGTCTCTAATGCATTCAGGATCTGTTATGGCGTCTTCTATATGGTTGCTAAGGCATTTAGAATGTTGCTATGCAGTTGCTAGAGTGTAGATGGTTGCTAAGTCAACTTCAGAGCCTCAATAATATTTTATTCTCCAAGGTATTCAAGAAGTTTAATAACATGCCGATATGCCGTTGTTAGTTTGTTGCCAAGCGGTTGCTAAGGTATTGTTAATGTTGCTGTGTGGTTGTGTTTATTTCCTGGCAAAGTCATGTTCAAAGTATAATATTTTGATCTTTGAGGTACGACCTCAGTGCAAGACGAGGTGTGTGATGCATTATAATATTGTAACATATCAGGAACAGGAATATTCATTCATTCGTTTTCTTTTTGGCTTAGTCCCTTTATCAATCCTGGGTCACCACAGAGGAATGAACCGCCAACTTATCCAGCATATGTTTTACGCAGCGGATGCCCTTCCAGCTGCAACCCATCACTGAGAAACATCCATACACACTCATTCACACACATACACTACAGACAATTTAGCTTACCCAATTCACCTGTACCGCATGTCTTTGGAATTGTGGGGAAAACCGGAGCACCCGGAGGAAACCGAACACGGGGAGAACATGCAAACTCCACACAGAAATGCCAACTGACCCAGCCGGGGCTCGAACCAGCGACCCTCTTGCTGTGAGGCGATTGTGCTACCCACTGCGCCACCATGCCGCCCCAGAACAGGAATAATTACACACAAAAAAAAGATCCGATGCAAAAATGATCAGCAATTTTCTGTCGTATTCAATAATGCACCGAGTCATGTCCAGAACAGCCTCAAGCGATGGACGTGATTTAATACTATAAGTGAACTATGTAAAATTCTCATCAAATGCCCCATCAAGGTGTGTGTTCAACTGTAACCGAAGGAAATAATCAAACCTGACATTCTTATCAAAACAAACAACTGTTCAGATGTTCAGAGCATTTATGACCTAGCTAGCATAGACAAAAACAAATACTGACAAATAGCCCTAAATGAGAATAAGCCAAGTTGTTTAAAGACTTTCAAGAGTTCACACTTAGATATTGCTTGATAATAATAGCAGGTTTGGCATGCTGTCCCGGGAGAGAACCCTGAGCTCGGAGATAATTGAGCCCAGAGCTCCCGCCTGGTCAATAAGCATATAAGGGGGTACGAGATCAGGTAGTTCTCGAGAGCTCCACTTGGTAAAGGAGGAAAGAAGGGGGGAGATGGGGTGGATGAGGGGTTTCTTCAGAAAACGAAGATAAGAGAGTAGTTTTTGGCAGGCTACTTATAGGGGTTTGTATTAATCTGATTGGCTTACTAATGATTACAGATGAGAGACCGGCTGCGAGCAATCATATCATGTGCTCCTCTCGAAATTAGTTTGTGAAACTTCACAAAATGAAATGCATTTTGGTATTTCTTTACAAAGTGACATTGCTAAAAATTGGCCTGTCATGCATAAAATACATTATTATTATTACTTTGTCACTTTGGCTGATCCATGGGGATCTTTTTGACAACACTTTTCATATAAATGCAGTCCTTTATATAACACAGCTACACTCAAAAATTACATTTGCAGTTGATTCAAACTACTTCTTTAAAACGAGCTGAAACAACACAACTCTTGGTTTTTTTTGGGGGCAACCTAATTGCTTTATGTTCAATCCACTTAAATTTGTAAAAACTAATATGTTAACTTAATTTCTTCATGTTGTCTCAAAACAAATCGATTAAGTTAACTTTAAAACATATCTGTTTCATTTCACAGTACACTGTAAAAAAAAAAATGCTGGGTTATACACAACTCCTTAATGTTGTCCCAACACAAATCGATTAAGTTTACTCATTCGTTTCTACAAATTTAAGCGGATTGAACATAAAACAATTAAGTTTCAACACAAAAAACCCTAAAAATTGTGTTGTTTCAGTTTGTTTTAAAGAAGTAGTTTAAACAAGCAGCAAAAGTTATTTGAGTGTACATCCTTTTCTATTAAAAGAGTGTTTACATAACCAACAGTCATGTGTTCCTCAGCATTACAGACGATTGAACAGCTGAGAAAGTTAAGCTTAGTTCTCTAATAAGTCCTCAGATGGATGAGAAAGCGGTAAATGCGGTAATTACATTTAGAGCGACTGCGTGCTGCTTTCTGGACAAGCACTTCTCTGCATTAACGTTTCCCAGAATCCACTGGATAAACAACCCTGTCGTTTCAATTAGCATTTTACTCAAATTAAAATTACCCTTATGAGTGTTTGGATAATAATGAATGAAATCGTCTCTTATCCCCTTTAATTCCATTTAATCAATAACAGTGAGCCCTTGATGTTGAGGGTGCTTAAAACAGATTTGTTTTGTCGTTTTAAAAAAAAAAAGTGAAATAAGCCACATAAGAACATGCTGTTAATTATGCATCAGGCTGAATTAATTATGAATCAGGTCTTATATACATTGAAAGCATATTAAATGCAAGCAAACGGGGTCACGTTTTATTTTAAGGTAAAATTCTCTGTATTAATAAACCTTTAACTATGACTTTTAGCTCAGCAAACTCCTAATTTGCTGCTTATTAAGATTTATTTGGGTATTAGTTAGGTTTAGGTATATGGGATTAGATATTGAAAATAAGAGCATGTGGAATATGTATTTCAAAGTCACAAATAAACAGCCAATATCTTAATAAGAGGAAGTTAATATGTCATTATACACAAAAAAAAAGAAGATTTTTGCTGCTTGTTCAAACTACTTATTTAAAATGAGCTGAAACGACACAATTCTTGAGATTTTTTTTGGGACAACTTAATTGTTTTATGTTCAATCCACTTAAATTTTGTTAAGCTCACGTAATCGATTTGTGTTGGGACAAAGAAAACCCTGCATTTTTTACTGTGTAGTTAATAGTGAGAACTGGTACTTAAACTAAAGTGTTATTGAAAATAACGTTCATATTCTCTGGATGCTTGTTTCTGACTACTAAATTAAAATTAAAAGTCAGAATTAAACATGCATTTTCTGATTTTATTTCAATCTCTTAATTCAGCCTTTTTAACACAAAATTGTGAGTTAAAGGTCAGAGTTTGGAAATAAAAATATATTTTTCAGCCAATGATAAACTTCAGGTGAAAGCTTAATGTGGCTATTTTCAATTTCATACGGTTCCTTTTACAGCATTGATGTTGTAATGTAATTACAATACATTCAGTTAAATAGACTTAAGCATTAATTTAGTCAAGCATAAAACGAGATGAAAGACCGTGTAAACGTTAGTGCCGTCATATTTTAAAGACATGGCGGGGGGGGGGGGATGAAATTTAATGCAGTGCTTCTTGTCCGGTCTGAGACCCACTTTATATGGTATATCTATCAGGCAGTGAAGATCAGAAAGAAATCAGACATTAAACGTGGCAATTTTATAATGACGTGACAGTTCACCGGAAGCGCTGAGGCTGGCTGACTGAAATTAAAAGTCTGTGTGCATATACCCCATTTCAAGATTATTTACAACAAAACAAAAACAAAACTAAATTGAGATTAGAAAAGTCGGAATTGCTGTTTTATATCTGCCAAATTCAGACAATTTTTCTTCGCAATTCTTGCATTTTGTCCTCCTAATTACAAGCATGTATAGATAGTGGCTTTAAAATGATAATTAAATAGTATTTCAGGGTCAAACTGTGGACTTTTAATAGGTCATCAAATTAATCTTATTGTAAATACATCTGATAAGATTTTCTTTGTACATGAATTTTGTTACGGAATCACATTTTAGTTGCTATAATCTGTAAATCATTGTAAAAACGCAATATTTTGTTCATTAAGCCAGTGTTTCCCAACACTGTTCCTGAAGGCACACCAACAGTACACATTTTCAACCTCTCCCTAATCAAACACACCTAAATCAACTTATTAGAACATTAGAACAACTCCAAAACCTGAAATGAATGGATCAGATAAAGGAGACATCTGAAATATGTACTGTTGGTGTGCCTCCGGGAACAGGGTTGGGAAACACTGCATTTAGCAAACATTAATTATCACAGAACCATCTCATTTAATTAGCAATAATAAACAACCTACTCTAAAATAAGCTTTGATTTCAGTGTTTGATGTTCAATAAGCAGATGAATATCTTCTTAAAGTAACGTACAGAGATGACTTACAATGTGAGTTCCAGTCCCTTCCATTGGCCCACAAAAGATTTAGTAAGCCACAGTCACCTAGACCTGCAAGGCAAGCATTGCACCAATTTTAGCACAGCTAGCAAGCGTACAATGAGTTACACAACAGTCCAAAGCAATTCAACATAGTTGCTTTCCTGTCTGACCCGCTAATTATATTTATGCCCTACTTGAAATTGCTTTTCATTTCTTCTTTTTTTTTTTTGAAGAGACTCTGAAAATGAGTCGTCCGACCGGGATCCTGAACCTTTACACAGGCCCGTGGAAAAGACGGCATTCACCGAGCACGCCGGGGGGATATTATAGAATTGATTTATATGTTCAGAAACGTTGCACTCCCCCTAATAGAGGCTCACGACAGCATGATGGACGGCTCTCTGAATAGACTGCATTGGTGCATTTCTCTCCGTTAAAAGCGCTAAAATTTATAGTAGCTCTGTGGTGATAAATTAAACGCACGCACCGATTCCGCATCCAAGGCTTTTCACTCTAATCAACCGCGTTTGTAACACTGCCAGATTCGTCAAAGAGCGCCGTGAAGCCCCTTTTTTCGTTTATTGGAGGAATAATGAACACTTTTGTGCTTTCCATCCAAAGACATGATGGTTTATTCGTGTCTGTTAACAGATAAAGTACTTCGTGGCACAGAAGAGATCCTGACTGCTCTTTGCGATGAGGAATATGACATTTGAATGGGATTGAGATCGCTTAATATCTGCTGTTTCACACTCGATTCGATTGCTTAGTCCAAATCCAAGAGTGATTCAATCCCTCTTCCCCTGCGGGCTTCTATTCGTTATATGTATTTTTGGTTAGAACCAGTATTGGGTGTAATTAGTTACAGTAATTCAATTATTTATTCGCTTGCTGTGGAATGACCAGATATCTTTTAAAAAGGCAACATTGGACAAAAAGTAGCTGTTCTTTGCTTTTGTTTGTATGTTTTTAACGTTTGTTTGCATATCAGAATATCAATCCTGACATTTGGGATTATTGTAAATCTATACTTGATGACCAAATACAACTTATTTGACAAAAAAGTTCACTGAAATAAATTATTCATTGGATTTATATTCTTCATTGGATTCATGACTTTAGATTTACAGACACTTTTACATTTCTTCCATCTTTTTTTGATTTTACACAAACCCCACTGGATCATTCTGCTTCACTGGAATGAATCAGTTCACAAGAGTCATTTGTGTATGAATAGTACACCGCTGGTTGGGATGTATGGATGTGCACTAAAAAGAACTGGTTCATAAGTTTGTGACTCATACTGCTTTGGTTGGAGAGAATGGTTTTAAATCACTTAAAAGGAACCAGTGCATGAGAATCACTTCATTGTGAAGCATACAGTACTGATTACCCAGTATGCATTTTATTCACAAAAAAGATCCAGTATAAGAGTTATACGCTCCCATTTATTTTGATTCACCCACACGTTTCCATTTCTTACACCTTTTTTTAATTTCAAATGAGGATAATTGTCACATTTGGAAAGTTTGGTATCCTCACAGTCATAATCCATGATTCCAAGTATCTGATCCAATCAACTGTAGCGATTCGCCACAGGCCCATTGATGTGATTGGAGGAGTCCTTAGCATATCAGGGACTGATTGACCCTCGTGAGTTCTCCGCAAAGTCGTCGAAAACTCATTCACCTGCTAAATGGCACGAATCTGCTCTAATCACGTAAAGTTATGGAGAGAGCTTTTTTCTTGTGATTTTTCAAGTGCCAGGATTTGATTCAGCCATCAAGGACTAATGTGTCTTGAGCCCTGACTCTGCATTTATAAAGCAGGGAGACCGAGCGGTGGAAGCACACATAAGGACTTTGTGGGAAAAACTAAATTACTTTAATTAAAAAAGGCTACTAGCACGTACCAGATGTTGGCGTTATGTGCTGCTACATCTAATGAGTCCCCCCCCCCCAATAGCTGCCAGGCAACTAGACTGAAACGCTATCAAACTTGAACCTCCTTTCACAGTCACACATATACTTTTCTCACAGCAAACTGTGCTGAACACGCTTATACTGTTTAATATTTCTGTGACATGACATTGGATGGTGTTGTGCCCTATACTTGCAGACATTCCCGCAGGGGCCGATTAGATTTGTTTCCATGCAAGACTAAATTTCTAGGTTGTAACGAGCATACTGTGAGTAGCATTTTAATGAATTGGGAGTTTGTAGAAAATATAGTGATACTTTGCTATTTATTACTAAAAATGGCTGGAGCCATATATATACATGCACTGATGTTTAACCCCATTTTCAAACCCCACTGTCACTAGAGAATGAGGAAGTCTTATACTAAAATGTACAAACGAGATCATCAAAAAATTAGGAAGTGTACTAATTGCATTGAAAACCCTTAACCTAATCACCGATCATCCTCTGTATATAGCAGTTCTCTATGGAAACATTCGACACAATGCAAACTACAAAAATAAAAAATGACTCATGCCGTCGCTTTCCTGTTAGATGAGTTTGTGGTGTATCGAACTCTCAGTTGTGACCCTGAGGCGTATAGGACACGGGCATCTCTGAAGAGCCAGCGCTCTTGACCTTCACTGCGATTTTACAGCAGAGCCCAAATGGCTCCATTGGGTGTCATTTCTAATAACCACCCTCCCCCCCACTTCAGCCCACTCTCGTCCTGAAACCACAGCTCAATGGACTCAATTACACAGAGTACAGCTGCAGTTAGAGTGCTTCGTGAAATACAGCGAAGTGAGGCCTGAAACGCTTCCTGGGACGGCCAATCGTGTGTTTCTGCTCTTATTGGAACCACTCAACCTCCCCATTATAACCACAGCGTATATATCCAGGTGGAGTCAAAATTATTAGCCCCCCTGTATATATTTTTCCCCCAATTTCTGCTTAAGGGAGAGAAGTTTTTTCAGCACATTTCTAAACATATTAGTTTTAATAACTCATTTCTAATAACTGATTTCTTTGCCATGATGGCAGTATATAATATTTTACAAGATATTTTTCAAGATACTAGTATTCAGCTTAAAGTGACATTTAAAGATAAATTTATTACATAACAAAATAAATAAATAAAAATAAAAATCACCGGAGGGCTAATAATTTTGACTTCAGCCGTATATAACAGATTGTATCCTATGGAGCGGTTGCAGGCCCGGTGATGATCTGGCAACCGGCCAGAACCGCAAAACTAGTTAAGATGACTTCATCAATTTGCTGAGCGACCTTTAACCAAGATTGTTATCTCCAGGCCCTGTTCTCCAGATCGTCTGTCGCGCTGAAATTATTCATTAGGCGATCGAGCGCGAGCTTCAAGGTTAAGTGTGCATGTGTTGAGGGCCCTGTGTGCGCAAGGGGTCAGACGGGAACACGCAATCACGTCGCAAAAAAGGAGACCCAAGGAGGAATGCTGGCCAAGGCGATCGATGGGTTTCGCTCACTTCAATGGATGAGAACGAAACTCAATTTTAATATGCTGAGCGCTGGTGTTTATTAGATGAGGTTGTATTGATGATGAAATGAACAGTGTTCTGCATCGATACACGCATGGAATATTGGTAATGGTTCGAATGGAAGCAAATGAGAGATGTTTTTATGTGTAACGTTAAAAGTGTACTGATTTTTAAAAAATCTTTTTTTGTATTGACGCTTTTATTAATTAAATTTAAATTTATTCTTAATTGAAAATCACGTAAAGTGTATTTCTTTTCTGTTCTGTCTTTTTCCTTTTTTTATATTGATGCATTTATTAATTTTATTTTACTTAATTCAAATCACTTGATCACTTAAAGTGTATTTCTTTTTGCTGGTTTTTTACTTTTTTTTGTAAAATTTTATTTAATTTTACTTAATTCAAGTCACTTAATTTATTATATTTATTAATAAAAATGTTACATGCATTTCCCAGTGATGGGTTGCAGCTGGAAGGGCATCCGCTGCGTAAAAACATATGCTGGATAAGTTGGCAGTTCATTCCGCCGTGGCGACCCCAGATTAATAAAGGGACTAAGCCGAAAAGAAAATGAATGAATGAATGTTAAATGCAGTCAGGGTGATACTATATGGTTGCTGGAGTATCATGCTTGTTATGATGTTTGTATAAAATTACATTTTTACATTTAGAAACCAAAATGTTAGATGAAGTTGACAACTGACTGATTGAGGTGTTTGTCAGGGTTTTTGCTAGAAGAGATACAGCTGTGGCTGAAAGTTAATGAGAATTATTTATATTATTTTTTAGGTTACCCATAAATTATATTTTATTAACGTCCACCCCCACCCTAAACCCAACCCTCACAGTAATATAAAACAGTAATTATGCTTAGTATTATTAATATTGTTTATTAAATTACCAATTAAATTGTATTTTATTAACGTCTACCCACAGTGGATAGCACAATCGCCTCACAGCAAGAAGGTCGCTGGTTCGAGCCTCGGCTAGGCCAGTTGGCATGTCTGTGTGGAGTTTTCATGTTCTCCCCGTGTTTGCGTGGGTTTCCACCGGGTGCTCCGGTTTCCCCCACAAGTCCAAAGACATGCGGTACAGGTGAATTGGGTAAGCTAAATTGTCCGTAGTGACTGAGTGTGAATGAGTGTGTTTGGATGTTTCCCAGTGATGGGTTGCGGCTGGAAGGGCATCCGCTGCATAAAACATATGCTGGATAAGTTGGCGATTCATTCCGCTGTGGCAACCCCAGATTTATAAAGGGACTAAGCCGAAAAGAAAATGAATGAATGAATAACATCTACCCTTACCCCTACCCTAAACCCAACCCTCACAGTAATATAAATCAGTAATTGTTGTAAGGTAATTGTATTATTGTAATAATAATAAACAGAATAACTCTCATTAACTTCCGGCCACAGATGTCTCCCTTCTAGACTTGTCAGGGTATATGTGGTTGCTAGGGTGCTGTAGATGCTTGTAAGGATGGTTATTTTTAAAACTAAATTTTTACATTCATAAAGCAAATGTTTGATACATACAAAAACTGTATCAGGGTGTTATCTGGATCCTGTGGCATTCTGGATGTGTTGCTAAGTGCTTGTTAGTATGTTAAAAACTACATTTATAAAGCAAATGTTTGATACACAGTTGGCGATGCATCATTAAGTGTTGCTATGTGGTAGCTAGGATATTCTGGGCAGTTGCTAGGTGTTTTCAGGATATTTACGTTTCATTTTTACAATGTTGTCTCTCTTTTCCCTCTAAATGGGAAAGATATCCGTCATCATGATATTATATAACAGTGAATGTTCGTTATTAACCCTACCCAACAGGGGGAGCATTTATACTTTCCTCTGATTGTATTCCCAGATAATAATGTCATATTTGTGTGTGACAGTTTTCACCTCTACTGTCCAGATCAGTCATCATTAAGCTGACCAGCAGTTGGGCTGCAGGACTGGCAACTTCCTGCACCACTGAGAGGATGACCTATTCTGAAAGCAACAGAGTGTGTAAGTGTGAGTGTGTGTGTGTAGTTTGAAAAACACACACTAAATTCAGGCACAGTCACTGTCAACTGCCTCTAAATTACGCTATTCCATTCGACTGCCCAATTGCCCAACAGCTAAGAAAACCAGAGAAAGAGAAGAAAGAGAAGTGCATTAAAAGGAAAAGAGTCTTGCAAAGGCTGATAGTGTTGGGTATTTGCATTATGTCTGGTTTATATTATGACTTACTTTTTGAAGTGACTGCTTAAACTGGCAGAACCAACTGGAAAAGCCACCAACAATGGTTCATTTTCTTTCTTGAGCTGACAATAGTTCTGAAAATCTGGAATAATAGATACCAATGCGGATTAATAATGTGTACATGGAAAACAATGATAAAATAAGCTAGTAAGTTATGGTTTTACATTCATTACTATGAATACACTAGTGGCCACTTTATTAGGTACAACCAGTGGTGGATGAGGTACAAAAGTTTATATGTTTTTATGAGATACCCTCATAAAATATTACACCAGTATAAAGTCCTCCTTTTCAATATTTCATGAGTCAAAATAAAAAAGTACTTGATATTTCATTTACTTGAGTAATTACTTACTGATCCAATTCAATTGAAGTTTATTTGTACAGCGCTGATCACAATAATTATCGTTCTAAGCAGCTTTACAAAAGATGCACATTATTACTACATCACAGTCAAATCAGACAAGGAGTATATTAACCTGCAAAAAAGTTCAAAATGTTCAAAGATATCTACATGTTTTTCCAAGAAAATGTAATTATCAAAACGTTTCATACTATGATAAGCATACTGATGATTCATATTAATTCAAGTGAAAATATTTCAAACCACATTCACAAACTGAACCCCATACTGATCAGTTTGCAAAATCAGTGAATCGTTTAATGAAGCCTCACTCTGAACTGATGATTTGATTTAGTGAATCGTTTACTAGAGACTCACTCTTAACATTTAATCAGCCTACACTGACTGAGAATAATGCTGTATTAACAAATACCCCCACCACTTTGGGTGGCACCTAGATCACCCTGGCTACGCCCCTGATTTGAACCAGTGGATCATTTACTGGAGACTCACTCTAAATTGATCATTTGAATCAGTGAATCATTTAATGGAGACTCACTATGAACTGATGACTTGATTTAGTAAATCACTTACTAGAGACTTACACTCTGGACGTTTGATCTGAATCGTTTACTGGAGACTCACTCTGAAAAGATCATTTGAATCAGTGAGTTTTTGACTTGAACAGACGTCAGTCCAAATCACAAATTAATTGCTCAGTGTGATTTGTTAACCGAAGTTAACTGATAAATTACAGCCAGTTCATGAATTAAACACCACTATATCATCTCTAAACAAATGACAATTTCTGGCCTTCCATATAACCTTTTACTCAGCATCATTCAGGAAATGCAGTGTAGTAAAAATACAAAATTTTATTTTAGAATATAGTAAAGTAAAAGTTTCCAACAGTAAAACAATACTCAAGTACTGATACTTAAAAAAGTACTTAAGCACAGTTGTAAAGTAAACATACTTAGTAACTCTAGGTACACCTGATGAATTGCTGGTTAATCGAAACATCTTATCAGTTAATCACACAACAGGCATGTAGACATGATCAAGATGATCTGCTGAACTTTAAACAAGCATCAGAATGTGGAAAATATGTGTGACTTTAAACATGCAATGATTGTTAGTGCCAGGCAGACTGGTTTGACTGTTATAGTAACTGCGTATCTTGGAGATTTATCATGCAGATATTCAGGTTTAATGAAAATAGACTGAACAACTGAAATATGGAGTGAGTAGCAGTTCTGTGGGTGAAAATGATTTGCTGAGTACTTGTACTGGCAAAGTGTACCTAATACAGTGACCAGGTAAGCGTACATTAAAGAAAAATAATATGTAAAAAAAATAAATGACACAAACCTTGTGTATCTTAGCAAATCCTATAAATAAATCTTCCTCCCAAGCATTCGTCCTGCAAACACAAATGCATCAGTTTATATAGCCTAAACCACAGGTGACTTAAGATGATAAGATACACATTACCGCGTTTTAACTCCATTATAAACACTCTATCGGCTTATTCAATAAACTCCTTTCTCATTTGCGAATGTTGGCATTGAATTAAATGACTGTATTCAATCCAAAGCATCTGCGGGGAGAGTCTATTTTAGAAAGGAGTCCACTGGGTGAGTTTCTACCTGCCATCGTCTCTCCAGCCTGGCTTTGCTCATGACAGGTGAGCTAATTACCCTTCCAAGGTTATTTGGCTACATCAACACTTTTAATTTAAGCCATTCTGCTGCAGCTGTTTAGATAAATAATTTGAAATCACAATTGAAATCCATACCAATGAGCTCTGAGACCATATATTTATGCTAGTGGGGATCGCGCTGCTGGTAAACAACATGCTTAATTGATTCTGCTGCCAAAGTGTTTTTCTCCACATACTGATTCTAAAGTTGCCAACTGTCCTAATCTGTTCACAAGTGGACAATACTAAATATGGATGCAAATGGGGGTCTAAAATGTTTTACGATTTCACAATTTCAGAGGTAGGCAAAAGCACATTAGATCAGACTGCTTTTGTAGTATAAATGTTAGCATTGTCAAATGCATTCAAACAACCACAAAAGACCACCTACTCTACACCTACTGAACAAACAGGAGTAATTATGCAATCCAACGTGAGGTAGAGCAGGGATTCATATTTTGCTGTGCTGTACAAAAACACAGCTTATGATCTAAATAGTATATACTGTACCACAATAATTCATTGGTATGGTGTAGGACCTCCTTTTGCAGCCAATACAGCATCAATTCATCTTGGGAATGACAGATACAGAAGTCCTGTACAGTGGCCAGAGGGATTTTGAGTCATTCTTCTTGCAGAATAGTCAGGTCACTACATGATGATGGTGGAGGAAAACGTTTCCTGACTCACACCTACAAAACACCCCAAAGTGGCTTAATAATATTTATATCAGGTGACTGTGTAGGCCACGGGAGATGTTCAACTTCCCTTTCATGTCCATCAAACCCCTCTGTCACCAGTCTTGCTGTGCATATTGGTGTATTATCATCCTTATACACAGCACCGCTTTCAGGATACAATTGGGTGCACATGGTCCTCCATAATGGTTTGGTAGTCCTTGGCAGTGACAAGTATTGGGACTAGGAAATGCCATGATATTGCAGCCCAAACCATCACTGATCCACCTCCATGCTTCTCTCTGGGTATGCAACAGTCTGGGTGGTACGCTTTTTTTGGGGCTTCTCAACACAGTAACTCTCCCGGATGTATGAAAGACAGCGAGGACTGGGAATTTGCCAGGAATAAACAAAATGGTATAGAAAAACACATTTTGATAAATGGGAAGTAAAATGTCAAACTGTAAAAAGTAAAAATGACAAACAAAAATCCCTGACATTGACTTTCAATGTCTGGAACAGAAATTTCCATGAAATTGAAAGATAGAAACGGCTATGCCTATGAGCTAGCCACTTGTTGTTGGTCCATTGAAACTGCATGTTAACATATGGAAACGGGGTTTGCTTGGTCAAAACTTGCATTGCATATCCTCTATTAATTACTGTCTGCAAAAGTTATTTTATTGCGCTTTCATGTTCTGGCCCAATAAGACTGTGGCATCTGCTTACTCATGGCTGATGCATCTGGACTTGGAAAGACAATCGAAGCCCCGATGACTGTGCGTGTTTGTTCATCGTGTTCTGACTCAGCAATCCTCTATAGGTGAAGCAGAGCACTGCTAATTCAGTTTAGAGGATGAATATAGCCTTAATCTAATCAATGCATAAAACATTTTGTTACATGAATCACTGACCTTAGCAGAGATGGCGTGCTCTTCCTCTGCAAACAACAAGAAAAAAAAATAGCACTCTCTTTATGTCAACAAGTAGCAGACAGTAAATTCTGGAGGGTAGGTAATAAAACTGACATAAATGTTCTCCATACCTTTAAAAGACAAGCAGGAAAGGTTTTCCCCCTTCACTTTGAAAGAACAGCCTCAAGGTAGCCGTAGTTCACCCACCTGCTGTGTTGAACTAATAAAATGCATGAAAGTGACTCTAAAATGTTGCCTGGGAGATGTGTTCAGTTGCAATGAAACGCGGGTCGTGCTCTCTAAAGGACGAGAATGAACAAACTGGCAGCATCACCGTTTCCATGACATCACATGCCCTGTTTTCATATATTTGAAATGGTATTGCTGGCTATATATAAAACAGAGCCCATATTGCATATCATTGCTCTACTTGTTTTCTATGTCCTGAATGATACTGCGAGCATGAATTTGCATTGGCAAGGGGCTTGAATCAGAACACTGGGACACCGATGACTCAATAACATGCCTTAACTCTAATATCATGTTTTGTTTAGTGTCAAAAAAAAGTGCAGTGGAATATGATGTTAAGCTTCATTATACAAGCTCCTGAACTAGCAAGCTGACTACGACCAGGGTTCCCACTCTATCATGGACACCAAATTCAAGCACTTTCAATGACTTTTTAAATCACTAATCATTTAAAATCGAGCACCTTAATTCACACCCCCAGCATATAGAGTCATGAAAGTCCTTCCTGCACTTAATATTTCACTTATACTTAATATTTACATTAAAATGTCATAGTAAGGATTATGTTTTGAATGTCTCATGTCACCGTTTTAAACAGTCCTGTTCAAAGAACTTTAATACAATTAGCTAAATTCAATACTGAGAATATTCAATTGTGAAATATTAATACAATGCATCATTTTTCATAGTTCTTGTATAAGATAATAAACAGCATATACTGGGGCATCTACTTCCTAAACTGCTTATTTGAAACAGTCTTTATTAAAGGAACCTGGTCTGTTGATCAAGAATTAATCAAGATAAACTCTATAAAAGAGAGAGAGAGAGAGAGAGAGAGAGAGAGAGAGAGAGAGATAGAGAGAGAGAGAGAGAGAGAGAGAGAGAGAGAGAGTGAGAGAGAGAGAGAGAGAGAAGAGAGAGAGTGAGAGAGAGAGTGAGAGAGAGAGAGAGAGAGAGAGGGTGCAAAGTCAAATCTTGGCATGATATGGTTTAAACAATGGCTTTTGTAGAGGTCATAAAGTTACAAGTAAACCAGATCAGCCTGTAAAAAAATACACAAAAAAAACTAAGTAAAAAATTCTAAAGGTACCATTAGAGTTCTTATTTTACTTTGCCTGAGTAAATTGCAATACAAATGTCACCCGAATACAAAGAACCCACTTAAAAGTTAATAAATTAATGCAAGGCAACTTGGCACTGATCGTCTCGACACTGTGCAAATCCTTTTCTTTAGTAGCACAGAGATTATAAGTGGCTATATGGTGTATATAGGGCACAAATTTTACAACCAAGGCACTTGGATGTAACTGGAAAATCAGGTACAATCTAAAGCAAAGACAACAGGAGCAAGATTGAGCAATTTATGCTAACTGCTTACCAAAGTAAACATTTCAGAGCACTTAACTCAGTAAACGATATCCCCCCAAAAAATGTATAGAAAATATAAATGGTGTTGTATTTACACATCATATAAATGGAACTAAACCAGTTGGTCTCCTATGATCGGACTAGTTTAATCCCCTGCCCCGTGTCTAGTATTCTGGGAGGAAACCATGAGAGTTTGAGTCTCCTGATGCAGCGTAAACACACATTGCACAGCCAGAGGAGGTTGAGTCCGCAGCACCAGTTTGCTACAGCCACCAATGGATATGTGGTCTTGGGGAAGTGTGTTTTCCAGTGCTTGGCCACATCGCTCCCGGTGGGCAGATGAAGGGCATAGTCACTCCAGGGTTTGGACACGCCATATATAGCCGATATGACCCTTCCTCTCTCCGACCACTGCACGCCGCTTTCAGGATCGCAGTTGTATTTCACCCACTCAGAGGTGAAGTCTCCCAAACGCGGGGGTTCCTGGGTTTCGGCATCCTGGACAGGGCTTAATTTGGCCCCCTGTACTGCCACATACATTCCTTCCACTTTCCGCACCGCCTTTACCCACGAAGCGGAGTTCTCAGTGTCCAAGACCAAAATAAGCCGGGAGGAAAACCTGGAATTCTGCTCCCTCCACATATCAAGAATCTGCTTCATGCGCAAGCAATCGCCACCTATAGACATGGAAATTCAGTCAATAGAAGCTCTCAGGTGCATCTTATAAGGAGTTATAAGAGCACGATTTTCTAATATTTAATATCGTGATATAAGTAATCTCATATCCTGATAATGATATATATCACAATATAGTCAACCTAGGGCTGGACGATATGACAAAAATCTAATATTACGATACAAGTTATCCCATATCCTGATAACGATATAAATAACGGTAGAGTACCATTTTTAGTTTTAGAATCAAATTCACTTCCATCAATTTTTTATGATTTTTTTGTAATTCTATACTATTTTATAATTATGTGAACACAAAAAATTTACGTCGATGATTAGCATATAACAGTGAGCATAGAAAAATACATGTAATAGACAAAATACAAGAATACATGAAGTTGTTAAATAACATTAATATAATAACGTCAACAACAACAATAAAAATAAAATGCATAAATGACAGATATATAATAAACCAAAAATTATATATATATATATATAACAAATTCTATACAAAAAAAAGCTATAAACTATACATGTATTGAAGGTAAAAGTAAGGGTAATATTATCCTAGCTCAAAATAAATAATTAAAAGATTAATAATAAACGGATAGATTGAGATATTCGAAACAGTGCTGAACCATTTTGGTTACTTCAATCAATTGTTTATATATATTGACCACATGTAAAGACTTCGTTTTTACATTTTAAAGTAAACTTACTCAGAAACGTACTGATACTTACAGTATGCGATCATATTTCTCACTTTATTTAGAAGTTCAGGGCAAATGTTTAATTAAAAATGTAAAATTCAAAAATAAATATTAGTAAAATATAAAACACTTTCAGAAACTAGAGATTACAGGGCGAACATAAAAACTTACTTAAAATGTTGCTAAATAAAATGCTAAATGTATGAACGAGTACCGATTTGCCTCCAATTTCTGCCATTTCACAAAACCTTAAAAATACAGCTAAAATCTTCTTTACTATCATTTTGCTCTTAATTTTAATTTTTTTTGGCAAATGATTAATTAACATATTAGCAATTTTGTTAGCTTTTTTGCTATGTATTCTTTGCTATATATATATATATATATATATATATATATATATATATATATATACACACATTGTGCATTCATCCTGACAACTTTAAATAAACTAAAATCATGCAGTGTGAACTCTGTATTAAGGTCTACTCCTGTCCATGTGACTAGTATAAGCTAAATCAGACTTTTCAGTCATTTAGTCAAATGTCTGCCAGCGCAGGAGTACCTGCGTCAGTTTGCATATGGTAAAGAAATTTCCATTCACAAAAAAAACTAAGTGTGGACAGAGACATGGTGACAGGGTGTTGCTGAAGGGGAAATGGAAAGAGATGGTGCGATCAACACAGTAAAGGTGTAAAAAGTCTGACAGTTTGTGATACTGTGGGAAAGACTGCGAATAACACTCTGGAAGTACTTCGTTCACAAAAAAAAAATGAAGGAGGATTCCTAGCTGTTTCTCACCTAGCCTGGTCTGATCAAACAGTATGACAGAGGCTGTGACATCCCATATCGCTCATAAGGATTAATACCTCACCTAGTTGCAGGGACGCACACACACAGGCAGGAAGATAAAGCATAGTAGAGCGATGAAGCCAAGATATATCTTTACAGTTCGAAGAGCTTTCAGAGCGATGAATTGCTAAAGCCCGGGCAAACTAAAAGCGTTCATTCTTTGATCTCTTTTACAAAGACCTGAAAAAAAGTGACTAAAGCAATATTGATTTTAGCATTCGAGAGGACCTATAAATAATTCCCGACTGGAGCATGGCATAGAGAAAAAATGAATTTCGCTGGGGTCTTTATCTGTACACATTAGAAACCACCTAGACATGAACCAATTCATAACCTTAAAGCTCCCATGAAAATAAAGTAAAGTTTTTTAGATGTTAGCATCAATATTGCTCGTTGCTATAAGCTAGTGCGCACCAAAACAGTGACAAAATTTGCATTTAGAAGATATAAAACCGATATAAACATGTAAGGCATGTAGTTTGTCAATTTCGCCTAAGTGGATCAACGCTTTTATTCACATCACCTCATACTTCAGTTTCATATCAAATCTTGACCAATCAAATGCTCTCTAGTATCTGACATGCCCCACCCCCCTTAAAGACGCTTCTCAGCTGATGCACTCGAGCTCAAACACTCTCACTGGCAGAACAGTGATAAAACAAAACGCTATTGAATGTTGTTGTTTTTTTTTTAAAGAGGAGAAGCCTTCAATTGCGCTCAATCAGTCTGAGACCGTCTGAACGAGGAGGTCTTGGCTCGGTTGAAACAAACTCTAGAGTGGTTCGGGTGTAGTGAGAAAGATAGGCACATATATATAGTTATAAGAGTACAGAT
Source organism: Danio choprae (assembly GCA_903798125.1). Taxonomy (NCBI): domain Eukaryota; kingdom Metazoa; phylum Chordata; class Actinopteri; order Cypriniformes; family Danionidae; genus Danio; species Danio choprae. Next base: position 16,138,133 of record CAIGQW010000596.1, read on the forward strand.
ATCATTACTACCACATGCTGTCAAACTGAACTATTAAAAATAGATAATATCATTAACTTTTGGTTAACTTCTGATATAGAATAGATATATATTTTACAACCCTTGACAACTGAAATAAGGCTATGTATGAGAAATTCTTACCTCTGATTTATATTTGGTGATGACTATGTCTGTGGATGTCACCATTTAAAATGAAAGTGCACCTTTTCACTTATAATGTCTCAATTCTCATTGTCATAAATTAAAATAATGACATATGACAGCTGAGCAGAATCCCGGAAAATAAACCAAACTCTGATGTTTGAGTTTACTCAATTTTAATCCCTGGAACAAAACAATTGATCTTCAGGTGTGAAAGCACCCTAAGATAACATCTGCCCTACCAATTGGGACTGCAATCCAGATCTTACCTGCAAGAGTCCAGTCTCCGCTGGGAAGTGTGTGGCCGCTGTAGTATAAAATATAGGTGTCGTGCCTTGGGCCTTCAGCGGTGCAGAGCTCCAGAAAGGAGCGCAGTTTGACTAGCAGGGTGTCGAGGCTCAGACTGGTGGAGTAGTCACACCCGTAGGTCTGGATAAGGTGATGGGAGAAGAGTCGCTGCACTGCATTCAAAGTAGATGTGGAGTGCAATTCCTGGACTTGTCCTGGAGGCAACAGCACTGGTTGACCATCCGCACTGCATCCCATTTAAAAAAAAAGAAGAAAAAGGGAAAAATGGGAGAGAGCCTTGTGCTTTTGAATTTCCAACTGGGTCACCTTGACTTTCTGAGTGTACACAAAACATGCACAATGAAGAGCGAATTCATAAAAGGTCTTTTTAAGAAAAAAAGCAGAGCAAAGATATAGAAAAAAAGTACAAAAAAAGAGAAAGGCCATAGTAAGAATGACGTTAATCCAGAGCAAGCAATTCAGCAGCTCTTCTCAGGGTCAACCTAACCTGTTCTGCCTTTCTAAAAGAGCATGGCAAAGACTTCGTGTTGTAAATATCACTCAGAATAGCACTTGCTAATAACAAGTCGATAATAAATAGCCAAGATCATTATGACCTCCATATCCTTGGTTCCCAAAAAATCATGATAATAAATCCAAGACTGAGTTTTTTTGTGGCAGGGATGAAAGACTAACTCCCAAAGGTAGCCATGCTTTGCAGAAGACTGAAATGGCAAATCTAAGGCATGATGACCCGTGAAAATTACCTAGGCAGGTCCTGAGTTATTCAAGCAGAAATTACTGCTTTTCTGAGTTTCTGTCAGGACTCTATTCTCTTCTTCCTCCTCCTCACTCTCTTTCAATCGTTTAGCTTTAAACTTCGCATTTCTTCTACATCCATCTGCTCAACCCATCCCTGGTACAATGCCTCTCTTTCATAAACACAACAGCGATTTAAGCACTAAAAATACTACCATGGCCCAAAGGCGAAATTCTTGCTAAAATTACATTATGCTCAACATTCATGTTTTTTAATCTACACAGCATTATGAGAGGAGACCAACACATTTTTCAATAAGAGGACTAACTCTTAATTGTGCATCGCTTTTATTATGAACTACTAAAATGCTTTCTGGGTAAGCCATCTGAATTTCTGGAGGACGGCCAGAGCTAGTTTTTTTTTTAAATGTGAGAGGAACCGGTACAGTGGCATCTGTTAAGAATAAAAAAAACAAGCTCTCGCTGGCAAAAGCAAACCCGTCGACCTGAGCATTTCATCCCTTTCTCCTCTCTCATCCTCCCAAGAGCCCTTGTCATGGTATAAACATGATCTGTACCCATCAGATGGAAGATTACACCTTACTACATTCCTCTCATGCGCCTGCTTTTCACCAAGAGTGCTGGAATACTGAGCGTGAAGAGGCTGTGGAGCTGCATCCTAATCCACATCATAATCAGCGACCTGACTGACGGCCTGCCCTGCACCCCACCCTCGCTCTCACTCAGTATGCATGGCAGAGGTCTCTCCCAGCGGGACCGGCAATAGAGCAAGTGTATAAAAGCCTATGAGTTTATTTAAAGTTTGCACGTGTTTATATGGATCCAATCAAGGGCGTTTGTTCCAACACTCTTTTTCTGGAGATTTTTTGCAAAGGACTAATGAGCAAGAGAAGGGCAGCAGATCATTTCCCTTTATGTTGTAATTATGATCGTTAATCATCTTCCTAATTTAGTTGCACATCCAAAACAAGCTGTTTTTGAACTACTTTTTAGCAATTCACAGCAGCTCAGTAAAGCATATATAATATAAACTGGTTCAATTCATGAACAACAATGAACAAAAATGTGAACTGTGCTAGTAAAGAATGGTTAGCCAAATTATAAATGAGGACATTTACTTTACATCTACTGTAAAGTTCATTATAAAAAATAAATTTACATAATGTCTAATTTAAAAAAAAAAAAAAAATCTCTAAACTCTAAGGGTGTGAATTTGTCATTCAAAACTGTTTCTAAAGCAGGAAAGCCCTATACAATTTTAGCTACGTCTACACCAATGGTCTCAAACTCAATTCCTGGAGGGCCGCAGCTCTGCATAGTTTAGTGCTAACCACCTCCAACTCACACCTGCTTAATAGTCTCTAGTAATCTTGAACACCTTGATTACTTGGATCAGCTGTGTTTGATTAGGGTTGGAGCAAAACTGTGCAGAGCTACGGCCCTCCAGGAATCGAGTTTGAGATCTATGGTTTACACTAATCCGGATAAATCTGAAAATGGCATTTTCATAAAACAAATAAAATGTTTCATGCCTACACTAACATTTTCAATTCATTCCATCATTCACACTAAAACGACTGAAACGCTTTGGTTTATATACTACGCATGCACATACGCAAGACAATTTTACCTGGGTCATATCCACCTGCCATTTATTAACTTACAGGTTTTTTAAACATTGCAGCAAAAAGTGTCGTCAACGTTTTCTAATTTATCCACTTTGGACAGTGTTTTCAAAACGATACATTTTAATTTCCTAAAAACAGCATCTCAGTGTGGATAGAAGGCTAAAACGAAGAAAAAAAACATGTGTTTTTATAGGAAAATGTATTAGTGTAGACATTGCCTTTATATAAGTGCATTTTATAACATGGCTCCTTTAACTTTTGCTTTCTAGCAAAAGTCCAATGCTTTTGCTACAACTATCTTAAGCTGCTTTGATACAATCTACATTGTAAAAAGCACTATATAAATAAACTTGAATTGGATTGAACTGAATTTTGCCTTAAAAAAAAAAAAAAAAAGTACCATCAGGATTGACTAAAAACACTGTGGACACCATTATTTTTTTTTTGTTGGCTTCACAGAATGTGTGAATTTGCTGGAATTTACCAAAATGTATGCTATGAGAGTATTTAAATAAATAATGCAATGTGATTTACAAAGATTTGGCCATAGTTAAATTTTTTGGTATTAGCAGCATTTACTTAACTCCCAAAAGCATGTATTAAAAGAGAGTCGCAATAGACTTTCATTCTATTAACTTCATTCATGAACTCCATATGCAAACAGTGGAGAGCGAAACCAAGCTCATGCATAGTTTTTCACTGCATTTAGTTAAATCTAACCTGCAAATTGATATCACATGAAGGTGATATCAAATAGAAGACGGAGATATCAAGGCAGCATTACAGGACAGTCCAATAGATAATAATACATTCTATTATTTTAGATTTCTTATTGTTTGCCTTGATGCTTTGTGGCTTTTATTCAAAAGCACAATGACCTGCTTTCTGCAACACTATTGATGTTTTTTATCAGCGCGTATGTGACCGTGTAAACATTGCAAGTCAGAAAATATCTTTGTACACCATATAACTGTTGAATGAGTAAACAATGTGTGTGTGCATTTACCTGCTGTAGCAAGTGGGAATTACCACTGCATATCCAACGCAAGTGCCTCCCAAACAGCTGCCCAGTTCATGGAAGAGTCCATGAGCCAGAGATTCCAGTGGCAGGACCACTAAAAACACACTCATGAAGAGTCCATTAGCGACCTGCAGAGAGGAACCCTCAGTGATCAACAACTCTGAAGTGAAATCAAAGGGAAAGATGTAGTGCTTTCCAACTATAAAGTCTAACTGCAAGGCTAAAACCATTCATTTAAAACACAGCCTCTGTTTCTAGACCTACTCATTTTAAGTCTCCTATGCATTCTGACTGGTAGAACAATATCTACTGTTCCAACAGTATATGCATGCTTTTTTTAATGTGTTTTAATGACTATTTTATTTAGTTTTTTGAGTTTTTAAAACTAATGAAGGTAGCAGAGGTCAATGGTTTATTTTAATAATTTACCCTGACATGTTTACTGCTCCAAAATCTTTGAAATGTTTCTTAAAATAAAATATATTGTGTTCAATGGAGAATTTTTTTTTTAACCAGTCATTTAAAAAGAAGAGCCGTTTTAGAGCAATAATCACAAAACTGTGATATTTATATCCAAGCTTATCATACCGTCAGAATCTTATACCGGCCCATGCCTATATCAGATTTACTCTAAAAAATTGTATTGCTTTTACTAAAGGCATTCTTTAATTGTGCAGTTAAAATGTTTTACCTGCCACGAAACTGCCCCAAGGATGATGGTGGACATCAGGCAGAAGAGCACGAGCCGTTCAGAGATGAGGCAGAAGTGCCGCATGCCCCTGGAGGCCATGATCCTGTCCAAATTGAGTGTTTGCAAGCGTTGCGCTGCCCACATTTTCTGACACTCGCTCAGCTTGGTGTGGAAGCACCACAATGTGACGAGGAAAACCATGTGGCAGAGGATCCACAAGAGGCCAAAGATGCAGAAGCCAGGGATGACCAGATACCAGTCTTTCAGGTTACCCAGCTTAAAGGCACAGACCACAAAAAACGCCAGCTCAACGAGGGCCAGCGGAAACAGAGAAAATCTCCTCCACAGGCGGCCGGCGGAGAGAAACTGCTTCCAGCGCTCTGTTGCAGACAAGCTGCTGAAGTAAACGTCCAAAAGGGGCTCGCAGATAAGCCGTCCCAGGTAGCAGCTGAGTGCGAAGGGGTTTGTTTGGACTTTTAAAGACTGGAAAAAAGTAACGGCAGTGATCACGGAAAAGCAGGCTAGATTAGGGAGAGCCAAGGGCGACTTCATGCGGAGGTCCACAATGAGGGCTTTTAATGCAAACGTTAAAGCAATCATGGCCAAAGATTTATCAAAAACCAAACTGATGCTAGCCACTCCAAATCCCAGGAGCTCTAGAAGCTCAGACGAAGTGAGGACGACCGGTTTGTATTTAGAATTAGCACATAGCCGTTCTGTTAATGCCCAGAGCGTCCGGATTGACACGCTAGAAAGCAACAGGTAGTTTGTGACCTGCTCCTTTATGTCATTCTCCAGAGACGGGCTGTTCAGGAAGCACAGAAGACCCTGGAGGAAGCCGAACCACAGGTGGAAAAGACTTAAACTGGCAGACTCCATTGAGAAGTAGTAGTAGAGGATGCAGGCAATGGCCGAAACTAACAAACCCAAGATGAAGATGGCCAGAATCGTGGACTCTAAGGTCTGTTCCCATCGTACGTACATTCCCAAGCACACGGCTACCAGTAAGTTAAAGCTGGAGAGATACCCCAGACAGCGAAGGTAGGACCACATGTCCACACTCTTATCCAACTTCTCCTGGCCGGACATTTTGGAGTATTACTGAAGAGGATTTAGACTTCACTCCTCAAAGACTACAAAAACAGATAATGATGAGGCATTCCACTAGAATTACAGTTAGAAAAGAGAAATAAGTTAGTGTCAACATAAAACAACAACAACATAAATGTTAGTCAGCTTATGATCTTGAAAAGGCATACTG
>CAIGQW010000596.1:16179073-16192951 GCA_903798125.1 Danio choprae
CCCCCCCATTCAACAGCATCTTACATCCAACAAAATCCGAAACAAGCAATCATACAAAAATAATAACTAGTTTGGACATCACATCTCTCCAATGCCATCAGACTGACACTACGAGACATTCACAAGCTCAGATCTGGAAAATGTGATGTGTTATGTATGACGGTTTTGACAGGTATGCTGTCTTGTAACCACATGAACATGTCTTCTCATAATAGATGACTCCTGATGTGCTTTAGATGTGCAAAACGGAAACTTCGACAGCATCTAAAATCATTTAATTAATTTAATATTTCTTTGATGATCCTTGATGGATAATAAATGAGAAAGAAAGATAATAATAATTGACAAATAAAATTATTGGGGTTGGCTCATCAAATCAGAAAGAAAAAAGCGATTTATGTTTCTGAAGGCCTTTTGATGCTTTGAAAGATATTTTGAGCGTTTGTCTGATTCCTTCAATCACCACTAAACAAATAACTTAAAAAAATGTGTCAAAGAAACAGAAAAACTTTCAGTAATATCCTTCAACTGTCTATTTCTTACACATGTTTTGTCGTTGTGTATAATTCACTGAAATGGATGTCAAAGTAGAAGAAAATTACACGTTCATTACGTGTTCCTGGAACAATTTTGCACACAGGTTCACAGAACTCTGCGTGTTGGAGATCACCGTAATCTAATGTAATAAACACTTGATGCAATTTACAATTTATATTCTATGTAATTTATCCTATTTATAACACCACCGTCTACAATAAACAATAATATCAAGCCACAAAAATGATCAAGGAGTAAACATAATCCAAAGTATGAAACGCCTCTTGTTTTAACATGAGCACCAATCGCCAACCACCAACAGTGACTATAATTACACTCTTATGTAAGAAGCTGCAATGTTGTTGTTCTCATGCATGCAAAACAAATAGGTCAGCGTCAGATGATGCATGAGCCGTAAAAATGCATGGATATGTCATTTTCTGTTGATTTTTAATGTGGTGAAGGTGCCCCGATGCATGCAGTTTGGGAAAGCAAGCGGTGTGTTCATAAAGATTCGTGTCATGTGTGGTTATAAATCGACAAAGACTCGTCAACAAAGCCTCCTCTGATCAGTGCTGAGAGACTCTCTTTATCAAAACCCTGGCAAAAACAAAGCGGCTGGCTTACAGCGCTCAAGCTCCCAGTGCTATTTACAGTGCGAGCGCGGTGCCAAAAACAGAACATCGTTCAGCATGTACAATTACACGAAGCAGAACGCAGCGAGGCTTTAGACTGAGCTCGTCGACTCTTGTGTTAGAACAGCCAGTGAAAGTGCAACAAATGCATCAGAGTGTTAATTAAATGGGCCTTGAATGACACCAGGTCTGTTTTGGACATGCATACACTGTAAAAGAAATGCTGTGAAATGTATCACTGGCTTTTTTATTTGCCTGTAATACTGTAAGAATTTTAAGTGCACTGTAAATTAACAATTACAATTGTGCTGTGGTTTTACACAATGTGCAAATTATACATTGACAATCGGGGGTAATAACGTTTTCAGTAATGTTAGTGTAACGCCCGGAGGGCGGAGGATGACATCACGAGAGGGAGACGGATAAACATTACATAAACGGGTTTATTAACACTTACGGGGAAGAGATACAGGATACGGGAAGACAGGACGAGACCCACACGAACCAAAGAATCAAAATACCAGACAACACTGGACACAGACGAAAGGGTATAAATGGTAAAGGGGATGATTAGGTTAATGACACAAGAGGGATGCATACAGGTGCAACAGATTAACAATGACGGTGGCGGGAGAAGGACAAAGAAAGCACATGACATAAACAAAGGACACGTGGACGAACACTGACAGTTAGTTTGAGTAATACATGCTTCAGTGAATCGAATGTATTCATTTATTGAAATTACGCCTAATTTATTAATAAATGAATGTATTACAATGAATTATAAATAAATAAATGTATTTAAGTTTTCAGAGTTTTGTTGGTTGGCTATTTAGTGTATTCTGAGCTGATTAGCTATTTCGGCTTACTTTAGGTCAAACTATACAAACTATGCATCTAATTTGACTTTACTTTTAGGCTGTATGTAGAAACAAGCCCATATTTTATGAGAAAACTTGTGAACTCTTACGGTGTCTATCGGTGCTCTGAATCTGCCAGTTTCAGACTGTCAAATTACTTTTTTCTTGCATAGACTGATTGGCGCAATTATGCATTCACAATGGTATGAACCGTTATAGGGGTGGTCAAATGGATATCTATTATTTTAATTATTAACATTATTATTTAAAATACAGATCAATACAGAGTGAACCTTTTCCCAGTTTCAAAGGGCTGACCTCCCCCATACATCTTGTTTGGACGTCCTTCAGGGCGGATCAGGCCTTAATTAAGGGGGTCAATCCCCCCAAACCCCCCTGTAATTTGCACCCTGGTTTTACAGCACAATTGTAGTTGTTAATTTACAGTGCCCTTGTACATTTTACAGTATTACTGGCATGCAAAATTGCCAGTAATACTGTATATTTTACAGCATTTTTTTACAGTGTACCTAAATTTCTTGTGAGTAAGTTTTAGCTTGTTTTACAACAGAGTACATTATGTTTTTGGTTGCTGTTATTGCGTCACAGATTGAAGTTACACTGAGAACACTGAGTGTTACCTAAATAGGCCTTGAATGACATCAGGTCTGTTTTGGGACATGCATGCACTGTAAAACAAATTGCTGTAAAATGTACAGCAATTACTGCAATCTTGGTGGCCAGTAATACTGTAAAATATACAAGTGCACTGTATATTAATCATTTCAATTGTGCTGTAGTTTTACACTGAGTAAAATTATATATTTATTCAAATACTATTCTGTTTATAGTAGATTTAGGAATCACAAGATTACAATGGGGGCAGCACGATGGCTCAGTGGTTAGCACTGTCGCCTCACAGCAAGAAGGTCACTGGTTCGAGTGTCGGCTGGGCTAGTTGTCATTTCTGTGTGGAGTTTGCATGTTCTCCCCGTGTTGGCGTGGGTTTCCCCCGGGTGCTCTGGTTTCCCTCACAGTCCAAAGACATGCAGTATAAGTGAATTAAGTAAACACAATTGGCCATAGTGTATGAGTGTGTGTGAATTTGAGAGTGTATGGGTGTTTCCCAGTACTGGATTGCGGCTGTAAGGGCATCCACTGCCTAAAACATATGCCGGAATAGTTGGCGGTTCATTCTGCTGTGGCGACCCCTGATAATAAGGAAAATGAATGAATGAAGATTACAATGTACAAAACAGCATAAATATTCATTTTAATCTTACACATTATAGTTTAATCATTAAACTATAACGTGAAAGATTACAATTATGCTGTTTTGTCTAGTTATATGAAAACAAAAAACAGAAAATGTATGTATTAAATCCTACAAATTAATATACACTGAAAAAAATTTCACAATTTAAAAATGTTTTACTAAATTATTAGTGTTCAGAGACGGTAAAGACAAGCTAAAATTTAAACGAGGGAAATGTGCATGCACATACATATACAACGTCAACCTAAATAAATGACAACATGGTCAATACCAGACACTTTTTTGTATGTGTTGTGTGTGAGAGGATATTTAAATTTAATAATGTCTGAAATCTGCATTATTATGATTATTATTATGATTATTATTATTATTACTACTACTACTACACACAGCACATTATCTTGCATGTTTTGCTTCCATTTCATGATGACATTTTTTTGCAATAATTTCTTTACACTGATGGATGTTAAACCATATGTGCTTAACAGAAGGACTTTCATCACAACTAATAATTCGCAAAGCATTAACTAACACTCACAGAAGAAGAAAAAACAATTTTCTAAATTAGCATGTTCAACCTGCAATTCAGCACGGATGATTAATGTGTGTTTTTCTTCTTTTCCATGTTTCTTTTTTTTCCATTCCCCTCCAGCTCTTGCAGCACAAGTGATAATGTAATACGAGAGAAAGGGAAGGGCGGGTGCTAATGGTGCCCTAATTAGTTCATACGGCGGATGCTCAATATCAGTGTGTGCAGTGATTTGGGTCGGACGGCCCAGAATCCTTCATCAGCGAAGTCATCTTGTAAGAACAACTGTGTGTGCGTTTTTTACATACACTGTCAGTTTCAGTCAGCGCGCAGCAGAAACCAGTGGCTGGCAGAGTGTCAAGAGCTGCTCCTCCTCAACATTGATTGCTGTTTTGTCATTAATTGAATTGGACTGTAGAATTTCCACCTCAGTTTATGTGGTCGGTGTAAATGGAGATAAACGTTAATTGTGGCACCACGTTGCTTTGGATGATCTCAGCGTATTGAATTTGTTGGTTTTACACCTTTTGAAATTTTTGCTTGAATGTAATCTTTCATAGTTTGCATATTTTTTATGATGACCAATGTTGGGTTAAGACTATATCTTTATTTGTTATACGCTTAAAGTAATTTTCATGCATACATTTTTGTTGTGTCATGGGTGATATACATTTCAGGCCACATGTTGCTTCCTCTCAACACCTTTCAACCAGTGTTTGCCGTCTATAAAGAGATAATAGGCCTAATAATGAAATAAATAAATGAGTGAACAAACGAACAAACAAACAAACAACCAAACTAACAAATAAATAAATAAATAAATAAATGTGTGTGTGTTTGTGTGTGTGGTGGGTATTCAGTGGGTTTGGATATTTAGTGTTGGGTAAAAAGGTAATATATTACAATCTTAAGCCTATTTAATCTAAAGAAAAAAAAGACAGTCACATACTTTCACGTTAGGCTACTTTCCTTAAAAAGCAAGTAACACATTTAGGCTAGTTTTTCCTTCATTTTGACTAAATGACTAATATCTTTCTTTCTTATCACTCAGTGTTTTCTTCATGAGCGTGACTTAAGATTGCGATATATTACTTTTAAAAGTAACTACACAACACTGCCATTTTGTTTTGTCTGCAGCTATGTGTGTATTCTCTTGATATGACTTTCAAAATGCTGGTAGCCATTTTATGAACCACTAGGGACCAAGGTTTTCCCTAAGAATCTTCTTTAATGTTCTTCTTTAATGTTACATATTGGATGACCTGAGAGGGTGAGTAAATTAACAGCACATTTTCATTTTTGGATGAACTACCCCTTTAACACTGTGTACGTACGACGTCAGCAGGCGGAGCTATTGCAACTGAGTCCTGGAAACAAAAACAAACGGCTGGATCCGAAATCGCTCCTCATATAAACATATTATGGCTACATGTAATGTAATTCACTACTACAAATACTATACATGTAATAAGTCCACTACTATAGTCCACTTAAAGGAGAGAATGAAAACGAGTAAGTGAATACAAGCACTGATTGCACATCCCGTTTTGTTTGTGCTGCGGTTCCCTCAGGTGGATTAGAATTTAAACATATTGGGCATTCCCTAGTGATAATTATTTAACACTTAGCTGTCTATTAGTAATGAAAGTATTTTTGTCATGTCGGCTATATAAATGATAATTTAACAATTACATAGGAATTTATTCTCAAACTTTATTCACAAACACCGATTGGAATCCGCTGTGGACGCCATCTTGTGGTAAGACGTGGAAATTCATTGGGCTCTCCCACAGTGCATTATGGGTATTCTTTGATTGGGCATTGTTGCTAGATCGGACGGTTAGACGGAAGTTAACGATAATTATATTATTTAAACTTCCCATTTATTGTATTTTATTAATGTCTACCTCCATCCAAACTATAAAACCCAACCTTCACAGTAAGTTAAAAACAGTAACATACGTTAGTTACTAAGGTTAATGCCTACCCCAACCGTCACAGTACTGTAAAAATATTAATTATTGTTATACAGTGTCATAAAAAATGCTGCTATATTTTTATCCGATCCGCGTATCCGAGACTTTACCCATTGGTTGTACACTCGTTATTGCAGTGCATTGTGGGTCACTTTATGGTTTCGTACACCACAACAAATGGCTACTTACTCAAATAATGCACTATTTAAGGGTAAAAGCGGCTATTTTGGGTACAGCCAAAACATTTATACGAAGCAACATGTCTTGTCATAAAAAAATAACATCCCATAATCTCATATTGTTGCTGTAACTCTAAAAAATGCAGCATCAAACACACAGTTTCTTTGAATTCACCATGTTCGAAAGCTCCAGTTTTAAGGTAGGTATTTAAACCAAGTGGGAAAATGATGTTAAATGATCCTGTTGATAATTGCACAACTGGAAAACATGTTAGCAAATTAATTTCACAGTCACAAATTGATTTAAAAAAAATAAATAAATGTAAAATATTGGGTGGAATATGGACAAACCCAACCATAAAACATTCAACAGTTTAACCCGAAGATTGTGTTTGTTTATATTTGACCCAAAGTGAATTGAAACAACCTCAAAAATGTGTAAATGTTGCACAAAAAAGCAGAGGCAGAGCGATATCCACCAACCAAAACATGACCTACTCTATTATCATAAAACATAACCTATTTTTAAATATATATTTTTCTCTTGGTTTAAATCTTATAAGCTTTAAACCAAATCAAAAAAATATTTCAAACATTGATAGAAAAATGTACTAGACAACGTATAAATGTATATTTAAATACAATGAAACACAGTTGCATCAGAATGATGGAGAAATATAAAACTATTAATTTAAAGTTATTGTTTTTGTATTTATGAAATCAATATATTTCAAGTGTGTTGCTAAATATACATGCATATACAAATATTTAACCATTTTGGGAGTGTATAGGGATACCTGCACAATACCATAATTAATTTGCAGTGCTTCATATGAGAGGGTTTGGCTGAAGAGCACTTTTTGCTCCCTGATTGGTGGAATTGTAGCTCAGCATCATGGGTAATGTAGTTTTCTGCACAAATTCTGAATTTGCACATGATTTTTTAGTTTAAATAAACATAAATGGATGGATTTATCAAAAGCATAAACAACTGATTAACAACCTCACAACAGGCCTGTCTTCAAAGGTTAATGTTATTGTTAAAAATCTTATTTTTATTTCCAGGAACCCTAATGTTGCACCCTTTTCTCAGTAATATGTTAGTTTAATCTGTTGAAAATTGCTCATTTCATGTTTTTTTAAGTGATTTTAACTGAAAAACAAATTAAGAAAAGGTCAAGTAGCCGCACCACATCTCCAAAGCGTCTCTCTCTCACACACATTTATATTGTTTTAATGTTTTGTTAGGAATACATATGTCGGTTTCATGAATTTGGCCTTTAGTCATGAAAGTTCAAAGGGGTTAATAATGGCAATTCTTACATTATACACCATTCACAAATTCACCAATTTGTTTTATTTTATAAACATGAATATTATCATTCTCAGCATTTAAAAGGTCAATATAACACACGTTTTACCTTACATATTGGGGGGTAAAACAATGCATATTTGCATATTTTACATATAAACATGTCATTTTCCCCCAATATCTAAGGTATTAAAACCGTGAGTCATTTTCATTGACCTATACAAAAAGTGCATTTCTCACTTGAGAGGTTTTGTCTTGTTTCTAGTCCAAATATCTGAAAATTCTTAAATCAAGAAGCATTTACTACAAGTATTTGTCTTGTTTTCAGAAGAAAACATGACAAAATTAAGTGAGTTTCTTCTTAACACAAGCTAAATAATCTGCCAGTGGGCTAAGTAAAATAATCTAAAAACAAGTTTATTTTGCTTACCCCACTGGCAGATTATTTTGACTTTTGAAAGGGAAGACTTGCTTAAAATTGATCTTTTTTTTTTAAAACAAGACTAGAATTTTTTAATACTTGAATTAGGAATAAGACAAAATCTCTAAGTTAGAAAAGCATTTTTTTGCAGTTAAAAAGAATTTAAAAACACTTCAAAATTATTATTGGTTCTCTGGATTTGCCATTATTGAGGGTTATTTTCTGTCAAATTTTATTTTGTGTATAATTTCAAAACCTATTGATAACATTCAACATATGATTTAGATCATTAATTTGCAGAAAATGACATTACACTGCAAAAAAAATGCTTTTTTAGAGTTTCGTCTTGTTTCTAATGCAAATATCTAAAAAGTCTGAAATCAAGAAGCATTTACTAGACAAGCAAGAAATATAGTCTTGTTTTCAGAAATAATGTGTCGAAATTAAGTGAGTTTTTCCTTAAAATAAGTAACATTTTCTAAAAACTTGCTTAAAATTTACTTTTTTTTCTTTTTCTTTTTTTTTAACAAGACAAACTTCTAGCTTGTCTAGAAAATGCATCTTGGTTTAAGAATTTTTTGATATTTGAACCAGGAACAAGACCTTTTTTTTGCAATGCACACGCGCACACACACACACAGACACACACACACACATATGTTTGTTTTTGTGAAAAGTGGGTACATTACATAGGTTTCCATTCATTTTATACTGTCAAAACTGTATATTGTATTGGCCTAACCCCACCCTACCCCTAAACCCAACCATCACAGGAGACTCATTCTGTGTGATTTATAAGCTTTTTGAGAAATGAGGACGTCAGCAATGTCCTCATATTTCACCTCTTTTTTGTAATACCTGTGTCATACCTATGTCATTATACAGATTTGTGTCCTGACATGTCACAAAAACACGTGTACACACACACACACACACACACACACACACACACACACACACACACACGAGTAACAGAGCGTTCCTCTGTTGTGATATACAGTAATAGCATGTTGCACAGCACTGAGTCAATGTAAGGGATGGACCTGAAGAGGATTAGTTTGGCTCAGCCAGCGAACTGTACATTAACAGATAGACCAGAGAAACCCCAGAGGCTCCTGAAAGCCGCTCTGCTCTGTCTGCATGGCCTAATTCACTAAGACACCTATTGATCAACTGTGTACTGAGGAAATACTCCTTCCTGCATTTACATTCACTCCCCGAGCTTATATTTCTGTTTTGAAGTAAATAAAGTTTCTCTGGAGAATTTGAGGAAGAAAGCGGTGACCTATCTGTTTAAGCATCCATTCATCAGTTGGAGGTTTTGGGGTTAGTAGACGGTAAAAAAACAAAAAGTGTAACCATTTTGTCTCCATTAATTCCTGGTGCTCTTCTTTCCAGTGCAGGACCTGTGGACGCAGGATGTTTATCTGAGGTTGTTGGCAGCAGGACTCTAGCTCTTCAACTTTATCTTGAGTCGAGGTCCTGGCACAAACATGCTGCTGGAGCTGTAGTCCAGGAAGATAAAGGAGACAGAGATGCATGTAGGGACACGGCGGCGGCCTGCTCGGACCAAACACAGGTTTTTGGACTTGAGAACTATCCTTTAAACTATTAGCCCTCATAGTGCATTCAGAATACAGTTGAAGTAACAATGATTAGCCCTCCTGTGAATATTTTGTCTTTTTTTTTCCTAAATATTTCCCAAATGTTGTTTAACAGAGCAGTGAATTTTTCACAATATTTCCTATAATATTTTTTCTTCTGGAGAAAGTCTTATCTGTTTTATTTTGGCTAGAATAAAAGCAGATTTTATTTTTTAAACCATTTTAAGGTCAATATTATTAGCCACCTTAAGCAATATTTTTTCGATTGTCTACAGAATAAACCACTATTATACAATGACTTGCCTAATTATCCTAACTTGCCTAATTAACCAAATGCCACTTTAAGCTGAATACTAGTATCTTGAAAAATATCTAGTAAAATATTATGTGCCGTCATCATGGCAAAGTTATTAGAAATTAGTTATTAAAACTATTATGTTTAGAAATGTGTTGAAAAAAATAGAAGTTAAATAGAAATTAAGAAAACATATATACCGGAGGGCTAATATGTCTGACTTCAACTGTATGTATGGTTTTGCAATCTGGGTTCATTTGGAGCGTAATAATCTTTATTTTATAAAGCAATCATAGCTTATTAAACAAAAAGCATATTGCATCTGATCAGTAACTTCTCATCAATGAGTCAATAAGTGCCATTTTCCATGTTTTAACACTTTTTCTAAGTAAACATCTAAGTAAGAAAAGCATTTTAATTGAAATAAAGGTGAAATAAAATACAAATACACACTTGAAACACAATAAATAAATAAATAAAACTGAAATATTAAGCTGTACATGAATATATACTTTAATTAAAATACATATTTTTAAATAATGATTGATTAATTGATGTAATTTATAAAAAATAACAAAAGCACTCAGCATTTACTAAAACAAAAAAAGGAAAGGAAATAAAAATAATTACAACTATTAGCCCTTATAGTGTATTCAAAATCGATATGTTTTCGCAATCTGGGTTCATTTGGACCTTAATAATGTTTTTTTTATTTTTATAAAGCAATCATATCATAGTGCATCTGATCAGTAACATCTCATCATTGAGTGCCATTTTCCATGTTTTGACACTTTTTTTATTGATTCTAAACTTTAATCAATCAATTTCAATGAATGAATTAATCAGTACAGCACTGGAAAAATGTAAGAACATTTCAAAATTATTATCGGTTCTCAAGATTTGCCTTTAATGAGTGTTTTGTGTCAAATTTAATTTTGTGTATCATTTTAAAACCCACTGAAAACATTCAACATATGATTTAGATCATTTATTTGCAGATAATGACATTAGACTGCAAAAAATGCTTTTCTTACTTAGAGTTTTTGTCTTGTTTCTAGTCCAAATATCTAAAAATTCTTAAATCAAGAAGCATTTACTAGACAAGCAAGAAATATAGTCTTGTTCTCAGAAATTATAGCATTAATACCACCTAAAATCGCTCATTCATACCCAGTTTCAAAATGACCTGAACATGATATGTGTGGGGCAGCGCGGTGGCGCAGTGGGTAGCACAATGGCCTCACAGCAAGAAAGTCGCTGGTTCGAGCCCCGGCTGGGTCAGTTGGCGTTTCTGTGTGGAGTTTGTATGTTCTCCCCATGTTTGCGTGGGTTTCCTCTGGGTGCTCCGGTTTCCCCCACAAGTCCAATGACATACGGTATAGGTGAATTGGGTAAGCTAAATTGCCCGTAGTGTATGTGTGTGAATGAGTGTGTATGGATGTTTCCCAGTGATGGGATACAGCTGGAAGGGCATCCGCTGCGTAAAACGTATGCTGCATAAGTTGGCGGTTCATTGTGGCGACCCCTGATTAATAAAGGGACTAAGCCGAAAAGAAAATGAATGAATGGTATGTGTAACATTTTTAAAGGACATATATCTTTAAAAAAATATTGTTTTAAAATCTAATGTGTATTAAAGCCTTTACAAGGTTTAATTTCCTTACTAAAAACCATGCATATAATTTTTATGCATCTCTTCGCTTGTCAGAACAGAGCTAAATGCATTATGCCGTTAAATGTGTGCTAAAATCACACATATTCCATACATTATACACATTATATATATATATATATAACTTGCCACATCTGTGTTTGGAGCTTGTAAACTCTCTTGAGGATTATGGATGTTAAAGCACAGAAGGACTGACATCTGTTTGCAGCAGAGTTCATGTCAAACAGTGGTTCATTTCAAACAAGGATGCTTTACCTGAGACGGCCCTGCAACATTTTACTTCATTTTTTTATGCGTTGCTGTTTCCTGTGAGTGCAGCTCATAATACATTGCATTTTCAGCATCACTAAATACAGTGTGCATTATGTAAAATAGCTGCTTCTACAGTCTATTGCATGAGTTTGTATTTGTATTGTAAAATATTTCTGAAGTATTTGCTCTTAGTAAGAGTCTGACTGTACAGTATTTGAGTATACCATTATAGAATAGTTGTCTTGTCTCTAGTCTATGCATCTAAAAACTCCTAAATCAAGAAGCATTTTCTAGACAAGCAAAACATATTGTCTTGTTTTAAGAAATAATAGCCCAAAATGAAGTGGGTTTTTCATTAAAAAATCATTTGGAATAGGATTATTTTGCTTACACCTTTGGCAGATTATAATGCTTGTTTTAAGGAAAAACTCACTTAGTTGTGGCATATTATTTCTTAAAACAAGCCAATAATTTCTGCTTGTCTAAAAAATGCTTCTTGATTTATTATTTTTTAGATATTTGGACTAAAAACAAGACAAAACATGTAAGAAATGCATTTTAATTGAAATAAAACTGAAATAAAATACAAATGTTCAATGGAAAGCCACATTTAAAATACACAATAAATAAATAAATAAACAAAACTTAAATAATTAATCCATACAGGAATATATACTTTAATTAAAATATATGTTTTTTCTAAATAATAATTAAATTAATTATTGAAAATGACAAAAGCACACAGCGTTTACTAAACCAAAAAAAAAGGAAATAAAATAAAAATAATTACAAATATTATAAAAAAACAAAAACGATACAATTTAAAACCATAATATATAATGTAATGCCATATTCAGAATGCTCATTCACACAGTGTAATGTAACCCCAGCTACTGCCTACAGAGAGAAAAAATAAATACTAATTTAAATAAAATAAAAAAATCGGAAGTATCTCCCCCGCTGGGAAAAGAGGTGCGTATTAAAAAAATAAAATAAAAAAATCCAAACAATAAAATAAAACCAACAACAAAAGCGCAAATCCTATCTCTGAAAGCATATCTTCACTCCATTTCTCATCTCCCTTCTTCTAACAGGTTCAAAATAAGTTGCCTCTCTTCATCCTCCGAGTCTGCTCAGCTTTCACTTTCTCTCACTGACAGCTGGATATGATGTAGCGGAGACGTAACCTAACCTGACATTTCCCTCTACCTATCCCATAAACACACGAGTCCAAGCTAATGATGGGGAAGCTCTTTCAGCAGACGGGAATCATCATCTGCCTCTTTAGGCTGACTTTCTGAAATGTCACACAGGCTTTTGATTGCTGGAGAAATACCAAGTGTGGATGACTAGACAGGGTATTTTGTTTCATTACATCAGTGTTGGAGAGGACAGTTTCCAAACTCCAATTTGTGTTAAAGTTGCAATGAAATGAAATCTTCTGAACAGAAATAGGGGAATAAATTGTACAGGGGGCTTATAATCCAGACTTTAACTGTAAATGAAGTATCTGTGTGCTTTATTATTTTGTAAAAATTAATTTAGCTCATAATCTTTTATCAGACAACAATCCCCCTTTTGGGAGGGTCTAACATTCATGCAGGGCTAAGCTAACAGTCATTTAGGGCGGAGCTATCAGTGGGTGTCTCGTTTCTTCTCCATTTGTCAATATATATATTTTTAATTTTGTTAGCAACATCTATCTTCCAACAATCCAATCGGTTCCCAAAGGATGAAATCATGCACCACCCTAGATTGTTTTCTAATTTCAGGGCTATTTCAAATGAATGTTGTTCATGATAAAGGAAAAAATTACTTCATTCTTCATGGTGTCTTTAAAGTGATGGAAAAATAAATTCACCATTAAAATGATTCACTGTTTACTCATCCTCAAATGGTTTTAAACCTTATGGGTCTTTGTATTTATTGAGTTGAAGAAACAAAAAAAAAGATATTTTGAAGAATGTTATAAACCGGTAACCACTGACCTCCATAGTAGGAAAAACAATTACTATGGAAGTCAATGACTACGGGTTTCCAACATTTTTAAAAATATCTTCCAATTCAAACAACTTTACTTAACCTCTAAAATAAAGCAGAAAAAAATTATTTCAATCTTCAAATCGGTTTTGCATGAAGAAACAACATCATCTTCATCACAAACTCTCTGTGAATGTCTAGGTTTTCCCTCATTAGTGTGCAGTATTTCGTCAATGTTTAATCAGTGGGCAACACTCGTTTTTGACTAAATGGTAATTTTCTAATGCTAAAAGTTCCTTTATAAGTCTAAAGAGTTTTTAGCTGGACAGTATTCATAAATGTTAAAGCAG
>CAIGQW010000596.1:16204434-16223431 GCA_903798125.1 Danio choprae
GTCAGCATTCTTGAACAAATCAGTTTAGTTAATGGTTAAGTGAATGAATCAATTTTGTTCCTGAATGAATCAGCTGAATAAAGGAATTAAGTATTTCCTTAACATTTAATGAAAGCTGTCATTTCTGTGTTTCTCCTCATTTTATAAAGTAAACAAAAGCATGATTCCAAAAAAAAAGCCATATATTCATTAGTACCATGCCTTTAAATAAGCTGCAGGGATATTTCGAAGCTTCCTCTATTTATATCCTCTTTTTAATCAGCTATTATCTAAAGCATGGATATATATATTTTTCAAAACCAGCAGCACGGCAGGCAGATAATACTAAATATGCAGACTTTTTCAGACAAGAATCTAGCCTTGGTCACGTCCGTCTTGTCCGGTCTACCCGATCATTAGTATTCAAAGGCCCCTGTGGGCTGTTACAGGAATGAGAATGACGATAAATACAGCAATGGCGGATCCCAAGGGAACGGCCATCATCATCTTGATTTTTATTGCCCTTTCATTCAAGCACCTCCATCTTGCTCTCCGCCATGCATTTTTTTTCTGCTTCCAGATAAAGGGCATTCAGAAACCCATCCAGACAACTTCAGACTAAATCAGACAGGGGCTTTTTTTTTTTTCTAGACGGCTTGTCAACAAATGGATTTGAGTTCGTGATGCGGCTGTTTTCATGAAGTCACATGTTCTGATTTCTGTTTACAGCTGTCATGCTAACAGTATTTCATAACTAGAAAAACGACTGCTTATTAATATCCTATTATTTTAGCAACATGTAGATTGATTGCGCCGACAATGCTGAACCTGCCTGCTGTAGTTAGCATGTTAGCATGAGTCAATTTGGCCTGTAGAGCACAAATCCAACAACAAAATACAATGCTATACTTAATACTTCTATAATTTATATATAGCACTCATAAACATGACTTAAAAGCTATAAAATCATTTTATTTATAAACATCTGGTTATTCAATTGTGAGAAGCATATATAAAAATTACATATACACTTATATGTTAATGACATTAATCATATGTTTTTTTTAGGTTATTTTAATAAACAATTGCAAATGAATATTTTTGGCAAAAATTTGTTTCTTGAATGAATTAATGTTTTTAATGAAATGCTTGAATGGCCAATTCAATCACTCCCTTTATGCATGTGTACAAAATGCATCATTTGTTAGTTTGTGAATTAATCAGCGTTTATGAACAAATCAGTTAAATGAGTGATTCAGTGAGTCATTCACAATGAGTTTTTTGCGAATCAGACAGCCTTTTTTGCTAGACAGCTTGTCAACAAATGCATGTGAGTTTGTGATGCATGTGTACAAGATACAAAATTTGCTAGTTTGGGAATTAATCAGCGTTTATGAACACATCAGTTAAATGAGTGATTCAGTGAGTCATTCACAATGAGTTTTTGTTTTGTGAATCAGACGGGGCCTTTTTTGCTAGAGAGCTTGCCAACAAATGGATGTGAGTTTGTGATGCATGTGTACAAAATACATCATTTGTTAGTTTGTGAATTAATCAGCGTTTATGAACAAATGAGTTAAATGAGTGATTCAGTGAGTCATTCACAATGAGTTTTTGGATTTGTGAATCAGACGGAGCCTTTTTTGCTAGACAGCTTGGCAACAAATGAATGTGAGTTTGTGATGCATGTGTACACGATACATCATTTGTTAGTTTGTGAATTAATCAGCATTTTTGAACAAATCAGTTAAATGAGTGATTCAGTGAGTCACAATAAGTTTTTTTGTGTGAATCAGACGGGGTCTTTTTTGCTAGACAGCTTGTCAACAAATGAATGTGAGTTTGTGATGCATGTGTACAAGATGCATCATTTGTTAGTTTGTAAATTAATCAGCGTTTATGAACAGTTCAGTTAAATGAGTGATTCAGTGAATCATTCACAATAAGTTTTATTCTTTTGTGAATCAGACGGGGCCTTTTTTGGTAGACAGCTTGTCAACAAATAGATGTGAGTTTGTGATGCATGTGTACAAGATGCATCATTTGTTAGTTTGTAAATTAATCAGCGTTTATGAACAGTTCAGTTAAATGAGTGATTCAGTGAGTCACAATAAGTTTCTTTTGTGTGAATCAGACAGGGTCTTTTTTGCTAGACAGCTTGTCAACAAATGGATGTGAGTTTGTGATGCATGTATACAAGATAGACAATTTGTTAGTTTGTGAATTAATCAGCATTTATGGACACATCAGTTAAATGACTGATTCAGTGAGTCATTCACAATGAGTTTTATTCTTTTGTCGATCAGACAGATGCTTTTTTTTTAGACAGCTTGTCAACAAATGAATTTATGTTTTATGATGGAGCTGTTTTCATGAAATCACATTCTGATTTCTGTTCACGGTTATCAGGATTGTAAACTGGAGAAATTACTGTTTTAACGATTCTAATATTTGCATTTTAATACTACAGAATGTAGATTGATTACGCCGACAATGCTGAACCCGTCTGCTGTAGTTAGCATTGAGTCAATTTTGCTTGTACGGAACAAAATCAACAACGAACACAATGACTTCTCCATTATTGTTCACTTTAGGTATCGATCCGCAAGCGCTACATTACAGGAGTTCTGTGCCCCTTTTTGAAAGCTCCAATAAACCCCTGCTGTTCCAGCTCTGGCTCAACAGCACCAAGCATCTCCTGAAACATTGATAACTGTTAGCCGTCTCTGTGATATTTCACCAGGGATGCTGGGAGAAGCGGGGACCTCGTGGCCTCAATCGTGCTTTACAGCTCAAGCTAACAACGCTGTAATGAACTTCCCCCATTCACCCCTTCCCCATCCACTCCGCTCCACCTGCCGAGTAATGAACTGACAGAACACACATGCATAAAACCGTCGCAGTACATCAACATGCCCTCTGCATGCATTAAAGCGGCAGGCTGGTCAGCCATGTTATGGACTGCTTTGTCTTTTATTAGACGCTAAAGGCAGCAAGCCTTTGTCAGAGATGATAATTGGCATTTATTCTGCCGTGGTGACTTTGAAGCCTGCAAAAATGTCATCCACTGCAGCTGTAAGTCTAGATGAAGAATA
Organism: Danio choprae; assembly: GCA_903798125.1. Classification (NCBI taxonomy): domain Eukaryota; kingdom Metazoa; phylum Chordata; class Actinopteri; order Cypriniformes; family Danionidae; genus Danio; species Danio choprae. Next base: position 16,207,509 of record CAIGQW010000596.1, read on the forward strand.
CATCATGTCCTTGGATTCTCATTTTTGAAATGCATTGTTGCATTCTTCCCATGAACCAGATGAACACAATGTTGTCTGCAACCCATTTTACCTTTGTGATTCCTGAGAGAAATTGGATTTTCATTGAGGAAAAAAAAATAGGGCAAGTCTGCAACTAGTTGAATTGTTAAAAAAGGGCATTGTGTACTATAAGAGCTGTAGGTTGGAAAATTAAGTTACGCCAGGTTATAATACAGTATTTTGATAAAGGTTTTTCGTTTTATGTTCACCTTCATGGATTTATGCTTTTGAATTGCGTTTGGCACCTTGATATAGTTGAAGTCAGAATTATTAGCCCTCCAGAATTATTAGCCCCCCTGCATATTTTTTCCCCCAATTTATGCTTAATGGAAAGAAGATTTTTTTTCCAACACATTTCTAAACATAAACACTGATTTCTTTTATCTTTGCCATGATGACAGTATATAATGTTTTACTAGATATTTTTCAAGATTCTAGTATTCAGCTTAAAGTGCATTTTAAAGGCTTAACTAGGTTAGTTAGGCAAGTTAGGGTAATTAGGCAAGTCATTGTATAACAATGGTTTGTTCTGTAGACAATCAAAAAAAATTGCTTCAGGGAGCTAATAATATTGACCTTAAAATGGTTCTAAAATAAATTAAAACTGTTTTTATTCTAGCTTAAATAAAACAAATGACTTCTCCAGCAGAAAAAATATAGGCAATACTGTGAAAAAGTCCTTACTCTGTTAAACATTATTTGGGCAATACATGTATTTGGAACAGAAGAAACAAATATCTGCTCTGACAATTTTTGATGTTGAAACGTATAACAAAATGATTTTATTGTAATTTTAAGTCGTTCAAAACGATATGTAACGAGCTACCAACACTTTCTCTACAGATTTCAAGTTTATGGATTTTTCTCTGTATTTTTTCTTATACAATAAACTACTAAAAAGTTACTTTTTTAAAAGACTTCAATTTTCAACATCAAAAGTTAACTTAGCTGAGATCAAGGTTCCATGATGCATTTCAAAAGTGTTAATTAACTAATAGAGCTAATAAGATCATATGGATGGCTGATAAACTTCACAAGGTACATTTACAAAGTAGCAATGTACTTAAGCATATTTCCTTAGCATTTTTTGAAACGACAGACAGCAGCTTTGTGAAAATGATCCCTGTTCACACAAATCTATGGAAACGACGAAATATGCTGTATCATGCATGCCAGAACAGTAGTTGGAGATGGCACTCAATATCAAACACTTGAGTCCACCATTGTTTTGCATCTCAAACATATCCATTTTTATAGACTGAACGCATAATAAATATAATGATTGTAATGAATTTGCAAATGTTTGTGTATTCAGGCCCCCCAAAAAAGTCTGTTGCGAAATGTATTAAAAAGCCGAAACGTATTAAAAAGTTTTCAAGTTTAATACACACCATGGCTCCTAATAAAATTAAGGTTCTTTAATGACATCATGAAAAACCCTGAACATTCATGAAACGTTTATTTTCCACAAAACGATCTTTACAGAAAAAATGCTTCAGATTAATAAAATATACTTCACTACCAAATAGTCCTTTAAAAAACTGTTGGTGGAAAGGTTTTTGTGGAGTCCAGGATGGTTTTCTTTATGTAAACAACAATGAATAGCAAATTTACATTTTAAATTATTTATATTCACATACTGTACAGTAAGGCATGTCAGCGGTCAAAGAAAAAGTTGATTTATTCCAAAAACGTTGGATGTTGCACTTTGTGGTGATTCATGCATTCATTTTATCTGTTTAACCCACCGTTACTGAACACTTTTTGGATGTGTACAAATATGCCTATGATTTACACTGCAGCAATGGCATTGTGGCTAAATAATTTGTAAGTCACTTCTGAGACAACAAAACGTATAAAAAAGTACTCCCATGTATCCTCTGGAATTTCAATTATAAATGCAATTCAAAAAGTTCACATCGACTGAAATGATTATTGAGTATGGAGAATGCGGCGCACAAATGCAACAAAATGTGATCAGAAAAGACCAAATTAGAGTGAAATTGTATGATTTCATTGGCATAATCGAAATACATTAAGAAGGAGATATGAGCTGAATCTCAAAGACATGAATCAGAGACAATAAATGCCCAATTCTTTGATCTTACTTGACACTTTTGATTATATAATTTCGACATGAGGTCATAAGACAGTCTTGACCTTTACAGCTAAAAACATGAAGTAAATGCACCGGGCCTGGCTCAGGGACCTCTGTTTCTAATTTAAACATGCAGCGTCCCACATATGTCAAAATTTTCTATGAGTGTTTACATAAAATCCAGGGCTGTTGAAATATTTGACAGGATTTATTCTAACCAGCGTCCTATTACTTAAGGGCTAATGGACTCAAATGAAAGCATCCCCGGTCGCCTACAAACTCTAAATGGATTTTGACGAAGGCTGCAGTTAAATGAAGAATGCGATATTAATGACACTTCTCACATCATAACAGTAGGCGCTTTCGCTGCAAATGCATGCCAACTCAAAGCATTTTTCAGGTCAGCTGGAAATATGCATTGGAAATGTAACGTTTAACAGAGAAACACTGTGTTATCGTGTTGTATTGCAGAATGCAGAGATAATTCATCACTTTCAGCAGCACTCACAATTGAAAAACGGCAACCAAACAAACTCCACATAGTCTGAAATTAGCGAGAAAGTAGGGAAGATGAAGAGGGAAAGTGACAAAGCAAAAAGCACATAATGGCTAAAAGCGAGCCTCGTTTTGGGGAGTAATAACAATGAGGAGACAACAGGACATTTTTACAGTAATTAAACAGGAACACAAACAGGCCACAGAAACATATTAGCGCAAGACTAATCATGACAGTTCAATGCGAAGTGATCATTAATAGCAAAGATAAGCTTGTTAGCCTGCCTCGGTCAATATTTATACATGCTTTCCGCGCTAATTGAGCTTTCATTTTGCTTTGGGCCCTGCTGAAACCAAGCAAAGGACTACAGCTTTTTTTGGAGTAAATGGCAAAAACAGGTTTTGCAAAATGTAAAATTTTATTTTCAAAAATGTAAGCAACAGATTACACAGTTAACTTTCAGCAATTGCAGTCCTAACTTAAACAGTACTCACATTCGGGACTTCAAAATGAAAGACTCACAAACTTACACACTATCTACCTATAATATACAAAAAGAATACAGAATAAATATTAAAATGGCCACAAGAGAAGAAAGTAAGTTAATCAAAACAATTAGTAGAGAGCAAATGTTGGGAAAGTAGAAACAAGACTCTGTGCCTTAAATACAATGTTTTTTGTTTTTCCTAGTACATTTTTTTTACAAATTGTGCAAGATTTCAGACTAAGGCTCTGGTCTTGACATGACAGCTGTTCACCAAGCACGCACGCACACACACGCACACGCATAGGCATCCACGCACACATGCTCCCTGTGCTCTGCGCACTCGGTAGGGTAGCAAACGTTACAGGGCAAGAAATGGGTTGTGCACCACAGCCTGTGCCTGTGATGGGGGTGGTGGATACTGTTTCTCAAAAGAACATGCACTTCACCCTGATGTGAAAAGCCCCGAGGAGACATTTTAGAGGAGCGGATTTCGAAAAACAACCCACACCTTTGCAAATGAAAGGATGAACAAAACACCAGAACCATTAAGGCAAGAACAGCTGGAGTGGTGGTATCTGTAACAAAATATGCGTGTTCGGGTACATGGATATGCCACACTGAACTTAGCTTAACTGGTTCTCCACTGTCAATTTAATTACAAGGTTCTCAAGAGCAACGTTTGTTTTAAAATTCAAACATTTGTTTTTAGACTTAGAAAAATGAGATAAGAAAATAACATTGCCAGACAACAGAGACATACCATATGGATCATAAAACTACAGGAAATAATTTAAGTTGCAATTCCAGAAACCACACGACAGTACCCGCCCCCCCCTAAAGACCCACCCACCAGCCCGCCCCAACTCCACCCTAAAAGGAAAAAAGATATCACTTACATTTAAACCAATTTATCCTCTCGTGAAGGTGTATTCCAACAGAGTTAGTCACCCCACATGTTTTGTTTACTTACAGTGAAATAGAAGTCTGTTGCAGATTAAAGCATTCGTATTTCAGTTTGGGAAAAACAAGACATCCTTGAAATGCAACTGAGTGAAAAAAAGCATCTTCAGGTCTTCTCGTTAGTGCAACTTTTTAGACGCAAATTCCAGTGATTCCTTAAGGTAACAGTTTGGTTTCTTTACACCCTTTTTCCAGAGTCTTCCAGATATCCAAAGCAAAGGTCAGTCCTTTCGTGATCTATCCATTTTTTATTTTCTTTCTTTTTCTTCCAATTTTTTTTTCTTTTTGCGTATTGGATTTCAAATGGCCTTTCGCATCAGTTGTTTACTAGAACATAAACGTGGGACATGTCCTCTGTCCATTCGTCATCGTATTCCATTCAGACGGTTCAACTACAGGCCTCGAAAGAGAAGAAGAGTAGGAGGAGAGAGCTGTACAATTGAACACATCCCTGCCATCAACTAGGGCATCCAGACCAAAACCACAAATCTGATATCAAACCGGAAAAAAAACAAACAAACAAATGCCACAGAACCTTCATATAACACAGTAGGGTTCCCTCGGTAACCTGGATTTTCTGCAGTAGAGGAGCGTGGTACTGAAGCATCGTCGAAGCTCTCGGTTGGAGAAGATGCAGATGAAGGGGTTGACTCCCGCTTGGGCAAAGCTCATCCACACAGCCGCCGTCAGATAGCCTCCTGGGATCACTGGGCCTCGGGCGAACACCCTCCAGTAGCAGGCCACCAAATAGGGTCCCCACAGGCTCAGGAAGAAGAAGGTTATGATGTAGAACATCCTGCTTATCCGCTTTTCAGTCTTAAACTCGTCCAGCACCAACAGACGCCTGCGGCCTGCCGCATTGCTGTTCTGCCGGATACCCAGCAGGGTCGGAGGTGTGGGGCCGCGGCCGAATCCCGCCAGCCAGTTCGCCGCAGCCTGTCCGCTCGCCCCCGGCCCGTGGAAGGTCCAGTTCTGGCTGACAGCGGGCACGAACTGCACCGGCTTCATCTTTCGGCGATCATGGACGAAAAAGATGAGCTTGAGGTAGACAAGCTGGGTGGCCAGGAGGATGAGTGCAAGGAGCAGCATGAAGCCCAACGAGTCATTGGCACGGAAGGAGCGGTGCTGGAACGTGCACTGATCCTCCTCGCGGATGAAGGAGTACGTGCCCACATCCAGCACCGGAGGAAATGCCATGGCCACCGACAGGGTCCACACCATGCATATCACGGCCAGGCATGTCCAGAAGGTCAGCCGCTTGGTGTAAAAGCGGTGGTGGGCGATGGCCAGGTACCGCGTCACGCTAACGCAGAACAGCATGAAGGCAGTGTGGAAACAGGACAGCACGCCCAAGAAGGCGATCACTTTGCAGGTCAGCGTGCCGTACGTCCAGGCTGAGCCATTCTTGACGGAGGTGAAGACGAAGGGGAAGCAGATGGCTGAGCGGAGGATGTCCGAAGCACAGAGGTCCAGCAGGAAGTAGTAGGGCGCTCGATGAAGGCTCTTGTCTTTGACCAGCAGGATAGATATCAGGAGGTTTCCGACCACGCCGACGCCGATGATAAAACCCAGGGAGGTCAGTTTAAGGAAAGTGGCGAGCGGAGAGACATTCTGTAAGATGTTGTGGTCCCCTGCATGGCTGTAGTTCGCCATAGATGGAGAAGGGATCATAGAGAACGCTTAAAGCTTTAGCCAAGGATCATGATCTGGATGGAGAGGGGAGCGATAGATCCATCTGGTGTGCTTTGAAGCAGGTTCCAGCCTTGTTCGCCGCTGCCTCTCTTCTAAGGCATCCTTTGTTCCTTTGTCTCATCACACCTAAAAGGATCCCTGAAAAACACGATCCACCCATTAGGATTCACTTACACAAAACAAACTGGGGGGCTTTGCGTTGCATCGTTCATTTTTTCTTTTGTCATTGAGATTTCTTTTTCTAATTGCATATTAAATTGCAGCTGCAACGGCATTCCGTCTGAGTTGAGCTCATACAGTTGCTTAATTCAGCACAGGGATTCGGCATTGGACCCCAACATAAATCCTGGTTAAAATAACAGACCCCCACCCCCAACATCTCCCCTTTTCCAAGGCAAATTTAATAAATAATGGCAAAGAAAGAGAGTGTAGTCGACAAGATGCTCATTGCCACGACCAGACATTCGTCTAGAGGCGTATTCATCTGAGGTATGATGGAAAAAGACTTGAAATCTAATGATTGTTATCCGCTACACCCGAAAGGAGCATTTGTCGAAATGCAGCAAGAAAAGCTGTTGATCACACCCAAAGATCCTGCAGAATCTAACCGTGTTCATTCCCTATGTTTATCACTATTCTATGAAAAATCAATCATCAATTCTTATTTGACTGCCTGTATAAAGGAATATTTTTTCAAAACGAATCATATTATATTAAATATAAATAGGTTATTTGAGGCTTTCATGCAGGCGTTCAGTGCAATAATATAATGCAAGTCATTTGATTAAAAAAAGCACATGGTTTAAAATTACATTTCTATTCCCCCTCTAACCTAGATTTATTGTTTATTAGTACTGCTTGTATGACGGATTCGAGTAAAAAATAAATAAAGAATGGATTGCATCTAAACCGATTCGATGCAATAGCCTGTCGTATCTTTCATATAAATGCACGAACAGCCTTACCCTATATAACAAAATAATAAACCTTTGTGTCTCCTGTCATATTTTTTTTACAAAAGAAAAAAAGCCCAAAATGAACACATTCAGTTTCAGTTCGTTGCATCAAAATAAGCAACAGATACAGGATCTTTTGGGCGATTGCGTGTGATTTTTAGTCCACAAACGCTCTGTTTTCCCCTTTGCTTTTTAAAACGGAATGATTTCTGGATGGCTGAGCGTCCATTATAGGCACAGCAATTCCTTCAAATACATGCATGCAAATATCGAGAGCAACACAAACAACGCTGTAAAATATCAATTAGAAACATACCTGTTGATATTCCCCCTTTGTTTCCCTGGCGGTTATTTACATGGCAGCAGTCACTTTGCCGTAAAAAAAAGGTTTAGTTTTGTTGCCTGCTCTTTTTCCCCCACTGTGATTATACAGTAAACGGTGCGGACGGCGCATGCGCACTGGCGCTATTTGTGATCCCAGTAGCAGCAGCAGCAGCATCATCTGCACTGATGGGTGCAGCAGCATCACGGATCCCTTTTGCCCTTTATCACTGTGTACTAGTGTCATATGCTCCGTCGCGGGTGTTTACAGAAATGTTTACAGTGTATACTGTATGTCGAGAGTGCAATACATGTCTCCTTAACCTGTATGTTATGTATGGCTGCTTTTGAAATGCAAAATCTATCTATCTATCTATCTATCTATCTATCTATCTATCTATCTATCTAAAGAGGACATAATATAAAGGCAGGGTTTACAATATATGATAAAGTCCACTCTGTATTTGTTTATTGATTATGTATTGTTATATACATTTCACTCATTTTGCATTGCTATGACCCATAAATTAAATTTAAGCTGGGTCCCATAACTTTCTGTGTGTGCCTGAATATATTGAAATGAGCTGTAGCCTATATGGCATATGGCTTAGCACAGGGTATTTATCATAAATAATTGATAAAGCCTTTTATGTGTGATGCACTTCATTGCCCTGAATAAGAGGGTGTCTGGTTCTGTTGATGGATATATTTGGCAGTGGACATAAAAGTGATTCGCAAATGTAATTATTATTACACAGAGCACTCCTTGCACATAGCATGTGTGTGTGTGTTATAAAATATATTGTATTAGTTCAATTGTGGCCATACAGAAATACATAATTCACACAGTTTATTAACTTGTTTCCTAATTTTGGTAAATTGTGGCTTCAAATTTGAGAAAATAAATGACTCATTTTTGTTGTTAAGATTGAGAAAAATTTGTACTTGACATATTTTCAATAATAATTGCAGATTAACCACAATATAATGCATTCATTAATGACAGACAAAACGTAGTGCAATATTGTCCCCCTAAATAGTACATCTAGTGTTTCATGCAGCAGAATTTCAAACCTAACATGTTGAACATTTTAATTTATATTTAATCATTTGGCAGACACTTTTATTCAAAGTGACTTACAAATAAGAACAAAAGAAGCAATAGAACAGCAAAAGAAGATGTAAATTATGACAATTCCTGTTTAATGCATTTAATTTGCTTGATCAATGATGAAAACAGATCTTACTTGTTTTGATATTTTATTATTAAATGATGCAAAATGAATCACGTGCATGTTCACGCAGTCTCGTAGCCATTGTACATTCAGTTTATTTTGGTCCATTTCATTACAGCCCATTTTGTGAAAAAACAAAAGAGTATAGTTTTCACACCTGAAATGTCTTTTTGATCAGTCTCAAATCTAAAGTCTCACACTTAGACACATTTGGCAAATACAGTACTGCTCATAAAGTTGATTACCTTTAAGACTTAAAGCAAGCAGTGTCACACTGCCTCAGTAAAGCACACTGGCAATGCTATTAGCATAAATGTTTTGTACAGACAGACAAACAGACAGACAGACAGACAGACAGACAAAGCATCATCCACTCATCACGTTGTAGGAGTGTCTTCACTGTTAAAACTGAAAATACAGTGAGATTGTCTTGCACTGATTGCAATGGCAGAAACCCATCATCAAGCCCAACAGTGTGTCCAAGTCCATAGAAAAAGTGTCAGGAAAAAAGTATGCATGATGGTCTCGATCTCATGCAGCAATAATATACTGGGCTTTTGTAACGCTGATACTGTTGCAGAAGTTTCCACGCGGTGAAAATGAAGGAAGCAACTTTAGTGTCCCATATAAGTGACATTGGCAGGGATAATGCGCCAGAAATCAAATCAACGGCTTATTATTATCCATACAGGTCCTTCCTCTGGGTGCATGTTTTCAGTATAAATGCAGGACAGTCCTTATGCACTCATTTACATTTCCGGACGAGGCCTTGGTGTCCAGGTTGACCATCAAAACTGGCCGTTTCGTGTGCGCGCGTACCAGCCCAGGCACGCGCACAGTCCCACCAGCGTCACGCTCGCGCCCAGCAGTAAAGCCGCCGCGTCTCCTCCGTCAAACGCCTCGGTGGTCTTGACAAATATCATGAGAAAAAAGTAGAGCATCATGTGTATATTTTGGCTTTTGGGAGCCATGTTGTTAGTCGGCTTTGAGGAAGGCAGGAAGCGAAACAGCAGTGACGCCGCGTCAGGTGATCTCGCTGCATTTCCTGGTCTTGCGAATCCTACTATGGAAAAGGTTTGAGGATTGATATTTAAAAAAGCTAGTTTTATTATTTTTATTTATTTATTTTATTTTATTTTTTTTATAGGACAATTCCAAGTTAACATCAATTTACAAAAGCCGGGGGGTGACGACAGTGAATGGAAATAAATAAATAAATACATGTAAATGTTTGCATACATTAATACACTTAACAGCTTTCTTGTTTTTCAGATTATGATTAAAAAAATAAAACTTAAATTCTGATTTCAAAATAATAAATAATGGCAAATAATAACTATACTCGCTTTTGTGTATACAGAATTTTGCTAAAAGAAGTAATACATTGATTAAAAAAACATGTTCTTTGTATAATGATCTACTGAATGTAAGAAAGCCAAATAAAACATTTTCTAAACAAAGTTGAAAGCTGGGCATAATTAATAAGCTAGTAGGACGAGCCATTAGACAGTACTAATGACGCAACGTCGGGGTAATTTAAATCATGTATTTTACAAACAGAAGCGTCTTCATGACGTAATTAATATTCATAAGACGGCCTCGTAGTAGAATTTCCCTCCTAAGTATTCGTAGTACACGAAATAAGTGCAATATGCTATTAAAGAATATTAAATTATTATATAAGCATAAATTCCTGCTGATATCTTATGGTTAGTAGACTATCATAGTAGTAATCTATGATGCTTAAAGGGATAGTTCACGCCCCAAAAATGTAGACTAATAGATTTGTTAATTTATTCACCTACATGACTTTTTTCTTTTTCAGTATGACATTAAGGAAGATTATTAGCTGAATCTACTCATAATGCAAGTCAATGGCTACCTAACGGCTACGGCTAGTCAAAAAAAGGCTAAACAAAATCAATATCTGAGACTCCTGGTAAAACATTGAGGCCTTATGAAGTGATCAGTCTGTTGATTAGTTCTTCATATAGACTGCTGTATCCAGGATAAGTAATTTTGATGAGCAAATGTAACACATGTTTAAAAATGACAAATGCTGTCAATTAAAACTGATTGATTTGTTTCATAACACACCTCAATGTAGGCCTGTTATGTTATTTAACTCTCAAAGTCAAAATCTAACTTTCAATTTTGGGTGAAATATTCCTTTTTGGTGGGTGACATGGTGGCGCAGTGGTTAGCACTGTCGACTTACAGCAAGAAGGTCACTGGTTCGAGCCCCGACTGGGTCAGTTGGCATTTCTGTGTGGAGTTTGCATGTTCTCCCCGTGTTGGAGTGGGTTTTCTCCGGGTGGTCGGTTTTCCCCACAAGTCCAAAGACATGCGCTATAGATGAATTGGGTAAACTAAATTGTCTGTAGTGTATGTGTGTGAATGAGTATGTATGGATGTTTCCTAGTGATGGGTTGCAGCTGGAAGGGCATCCGCTGTGTAAAAAATATGCTGGATAAGTTGGTGGTTCATTCCGCTGTGATGACCCCAAATTAATTAAGGGACTAAGCCGAAAAGAAAATGAATGAATGGCCCTGGGAGTAAGTAAGTAAGTATTCCTTTTTGGTGTTTTTGTATAATTGTAGCTGGTCAACAAATGAAAGATTAGCCTCGGTAACACATTTCAAAACACAACTAGCACTGCATTGGGTTTAGGTTTCCTGAACAGTTCATTTGTTATCATAAAATCCAAATTAGAAACTGCATTTTCGAAGCTAGAGAAGGTTTATTATTATTATTATTGTTATTATTTTTTTATTGTTATTTTTATTATTATAAGACCTATTTTTTGCTCCATTTAAATTCTTGTATAATTAGCTGCTACAGTTGATTACAGAATTCATATATCACCGTATAAGACAGACCTGAAAAACTTAATGCTAAAAATCTGAACGTTCTCAAATGAAACTTATGAGTGTCGGAAATTACTTTATAGACTTTATAGATTTGTGGGTTTAGCCAAAAGAAAAGATATTAGTGTATTTCATAGCCTAATTAGCACAGCCCAAGAAAGGAACTTTGCAGTATTGGTTATATAATAAGTATACAGTAATTAGCTTCTGACCATGCCTTAAACTGAGCTTCCTTGAAAATGGACACTGGATCTAAATGCCTCCTATGAGGAGGACCATGAACATACTAATTGACATGTTAAAATTCAGATAAAAGCATCACAGATTATGCATTAATGCTTAATGTGAAACCATTAATGCAGACCCTTGATCAAAATTAAACTGTCCGTGGGTGCATTTTAAGCTTAGATTGAGAGCTGAACCTTTTCATGGTAGTTAAAACGAGACATGCAACCTAATTAAACTTAACAACTCGGAGTTAAACTCAATAACTCATCTCCATATTTGAGTTTATTTATTTTCTTGGAGAAAATAAGGAGAATATTTCCAGCAAAAATAAATAAATAAAAGTAAAACACACAATGATTGCCTATAGCAAAACTGATTAAAAGACCTCAAATTTCTGAACTTTCTTAAGATAACCAAAGGAAATAAGATCCACAACAACATCAGACTTCAGAGCTGCAGAGCTGGAAATGATTACAATTTCCTCTTAGAGCATGAAAACATTTCCATCAAAGATTTCACACTGTGCTGATTTAATATAAAATGATACAGAGGCTTTTTTTTTGTTTGCTTTAGAGACGGTCTGATGGTTCTATGAATTCCTAAAGGTTTGTACTTTAAGAGACCTCTTATTTTGAGGAGCTGGTGTGAGAAGTACTAGGTTTTTTGGGGTTCCCCTGTTATTTAGCAATTCATAATGACAAATCATGAAACTATAGAGCAATGGCATCTCATTACAGTGTTTGTCTTTAGTGTTCATATGAGAACACTAAATATGAGAAGTAAAATATATATAGAAATATATATATTTCAGATAGATATGTCAGATTTAGCCTCACAGCAAGAAGGTCGCTGGTTCGAGTCCCGGCTGGGTCAGTTGGCTTTTCTGTGTGGAGTTTGCATGTTCTCCCCGTGTTGGCGTGGGTTTCCTACGGGTGCTCCGGTTTCCCCCACAGTCCAAAGATATGTAGTATAGGTGAATTGAATAAACTAAATTGGACGTAGTGTGTGTGTGAATGAGTGTGTATGTAGTTTTCCTAGTACTGGGTTGCAGCTGGAAGGGCATCTGCTGTGTAAAACATATGCTGGATAAGTTGGTGGTTCATTCTGCTGTATGTGTGTGTATTGCCTATACATAATAATGTATGAAATATGGGAACAGTAAAGAGAGAGAGGGGCAAACTGCTTGGAAGTTATCTTAGCATAGCGACCTAATTAGCCAATATTATGTTGAAAAGTCTGTACACATTACTTCATCTTTTATAAAAAATGAGATTTTTTACTTAATGTGTTCAGTCTTAGTCCTGGAAGAATGTTTTTTAGTTTTCATTATGTGAAAAGTGATGATATGCAAGACAAAAAACAATACTAAAATAAAATAAATAAATAAATAGTTCTCTAAAAAGTTCAAAATCTGTTTAATTGCTTTTTATGCCCGACATAAAATAAACTCATAAAACTTGTTAGAATTATTTGTGGAGCTATAGGCCAATGATACAAAACAATGTGTGGGCTGGTTTTCTCTATCTGGTCTTTTCACTTTGTTTATTTATTTATTTATTTACTATTATTTTAGATGGCGCGGTGGCTCAGTGAGCACTGTTGCCTCACAGCAAGAAAGTCAATGGATCGAGCCCCGGCTGGGTAAGTTGGCATTTCTGTGTGGAGTTTGCATGTTCTCCCCATGTTCGTGTAGGTTTCCTCCGGGTGCTCCGGTTTCCCCTACAGTCCAAAGACATGCACTAGAGGTGAATTAATTAAGGTAAATTGGCCGTAGTGTATGTGTGTGTGTGTGAATGAGTGTGTATGGGTGTTTCCCAGTGCTGGGTTGCAGCTGGAAGGGCATCCGCTGTGTAAAACATATGCTGGATAATTTGGTGGTTCATTCCGCTGTGGTGACCCCTGATAAATAAAGGGACTAAGCCGAAGGAAAATGAATGAATGAATTTATTTGTTTTACCCCATATCTGTTTTCATCCCTGTGAGTTAACTTGCTTTCTGTTGTCATTGTTGTTTGACAGCCCTTGCTTTTGTATGTTTATCTGTGTGTGTGTTTTGTTGTTGATGGTTTAAGAACATTATTCTTCATCCCACTGGTGGCAGGTGAGACTGGAGATAAAAATTAAGATAAATTATCAAGCCATCAAATCTCCTCAATCATAATTCATTCTGATTGGTGGGTCTCCCTTGACAATTTACAGTCTTCTATAAAGAGCGTCACTCCATGTCAAATTACAGTCTGCCTGTGTGTAGTTACTGTCATGAACGACAGCTTATGCTTCTTATAGCACTAGTACTCATCTAAAAATGACTTTCCTCAGCAGGCCTGTCGCAATAATCAATATATTAACTTATCTCGCAATACATGGACAAATTTTACTGATGCAATATTTAGCCCTTCATTTTGGCATGAAAAATTGTTTTACATAAAAACTAAATAGATGAAAGCTAAATAGAAAAAAAAATCATAAAATAGCAACCAGTGTTAGGAAAGTTATATAGTGTTTGGGAGAATGTCAGAAACCAAACAGATCTCGACACCCATTTACAGCTATACCATTTACTTTATTAAATTTGTGACAATGTGCGACACGATGGCTCAGTGGTTAGCACTGTCACCTCACAGCAAGAAGGTTGCTGGTTCGAGTCCCGGCTGGATCAGTTGGCATTTCTGTGTGGAGTTTGCATGTTCTCCCCGTATTGGCACGGGTTTCCTCCGGGTGCTCCGGTTACCCCACAATCCAAAGACATGCGCTATAGGTGAATTGAATAAACTAAATTGGCCGTAGTGTATGTGTGTGGATGAGTGTGTATGGATGTTTCCCAGTACTGGGTTGCAGCTGGAAGGGCATCCGCTATTTAAAACATATGCTGGATAAGTTGGTGGTTCATTCCGCTGTGGCAACCGCTGATGAATAAAGGGACTAAGCTGAAGGAAAATGAATGAATCAATGAAATTTGTGCCACGATCTGTTTGGTTACTGACATTATTTATTCCTGTGTGTTTAAGAAACACATATGAATTGGAGCAACCTGAGGGTGAGTAAATCATGACAGAATTTTCATTTTTGGGTGACCTAAATCTGCTTTGAAATTCATCAAATTACAGTAATCTTGGATATAAATGTAACTTTACAGTTAAATTAAGTGTTTCAACTGCAACTTACTGCTAAATAACAGTAATTGTATTACCGTTAATTGTCAAGTTTAATTTCAAGTTTTACTTTATTGTCATTCACATGTATGTATACACAGAATGAAATTTCGATTCATTGGCTCTATAGTTCCAGTAGAAATAACCCTAAACAATTAATAAATAAATAGTATAAAAAAAACAAATCATATACATAGCAGCTGACTGACGCTCCACATTGGAGTGCAATAGTGCATGCAAGTTTTAGAATGAAAAAAAAAACTCACAGTAAAATATAGTTAATTCTATCTACTGTGAAGTTACCTTATATAGCTGTAATTTCACAGCTATTTAATGTAAAAAAAAATCACAGCGACTTACTATGAATTACCTAACAGTATTTTACTGTGAATTTTTATACACTACCTTACTCTGAAAGTAATGCAATTATTAGCCAGTAATTTACTGTGAATTTAAGGTCAAATATTTTAAATCATTACAGGTGTATTTAAATTACTTACTTCATCTGAAAACTTAACCTTACTCAATAAGTAAGTTAATTACTTGACTAAATACTAATAGACAATAGAAACTCAATTCTTAATTCTTTAAATTTGAGTCATACATGAGCTTTTAGTATAATAAAATAACACTTAAAGGGGGCCTATTATGCAAAAATCACTTTAATAAGGGGTTTAAACACAGTTGTGTGGCAACAGTCTGTGAATATAACCAGCTTCTAATGATTAAAATGTATTAATTAGATTTTTTATGATCACACTTGATAAAAACAGTCTGCAGAAACACTTTGATTGACATTCTCCCTTTGTACGTGTCATCAGAGTGGGAAAAGCCCCGCCCATTATCAATGACTACATAATACACAAGGCATGTCACTCGTATCCTTTTGAATGGGGAAAAGTGTAATGGTCAATATGGCGAATAAAGCCTGCCTTCTAGTACAGTAGCCAATCATCGATCGCTATAGACTGACGATCCTCCGGGAGAGGGGCCAGGCATGAGTTTCTGCAGATATTGTGTGATTGGAATGCTTAAAAATAAAACTAAAGAGACAGTTGTTGTGTAATGCATTGTTGTGGCAAGCAGTTTTGAAGAGTTTGATGTTTCCCCATTTAAACAGAATGCTCAAGCACACTGCCCGAAAGGCGTTTCAAATATGGCCGCCGAGAGAAATGACTTGTCTTAAAGGGACTTTGCCATTATTGACGATCTCTTCCTCATTAGCATATAGGATGTTAGACTTGTTTTTGAATCTGACACATAGGCATTTTTGCTCCACCATTTGTTGAAAAGAGCTCAATCTCATTTGAATTTAAAGCGACAGTCACCAAAACGGCACAATTAGGATCAGGGCCTAAAAGGGGCAGTTTCA
>CAIGQW010000596.1:16228431-16239158 GCA_903798125.1 Danio choprae
TTAATTTAATTTAATTTAATTTAATTTAATTTAATTTAATTTAATTTTATTTTATTTTATATTTTATTTTATTTTATTTTATTTTATTTTATTTTAATTTTAATTCATTGTTTTAAAAAACAAATTATATTTTTAATTTAATAGATCATATATTCCAGTATGAAAATGTAAATAAATAATTAAATTCATATTAATTTTAGAATGTCTCATAAGTATGTAATTTAATGACACTCAATCTGTACACGAGTGAGTGTAAAACCTCATGATAATTATTGAAAATGGTTTAGAAACTTAAATGAAAGCACACTGCAATAAACGCATCTCTCGCATAAAGTTTTTGTCTTGTTTCTAGTCCAAATATCTAAAACAATGTATTTATCTAGACAAGTAAAAAGATTGTCTTATTATCAGAAATTATAAGTCAAAATTAAGTGACTTTTTCTTTAAAACAAGATAATCAGGATAATCTAAAATAATCTGCCAGTCGCGAAACAAGACAAAAGAAAAGCATTATTTTATTTTTTTTGCAGTGCTGGGAAATCAAATCTTTATTCATTTCACATTTCTTAAATTATTATTTTCTTTTTAAATCATTTTCTGGTATAAATAGGAAAATATTTTCAATATGCACACTGCTCTAAATCCTTCAAAACAGCATTTCGGCTCTCTAGCTAAAGCCTGAACAAAATACAGTGCTGTGCACAAATTGCCTAATAAAAAAAAGTAAAAACAGTCATCAAATTGTTAGCATAAATGCTTTCCTCGTGGAGTGATTGCATGGAGAGTATTTGTGCTAAGAGGTAGAGAGACGGCAACATTTCAATGGTTTCACTGTTTCCATGGCGATGCCGACTTCAGCCTCGCTTTCGCTGTTGTCATGAAGCTCTCTGCCCTCGCTCGGGGTTCACAGTCCACATGAAAGCATCAGGAGAGGATTCTTGGCTGTTTCGGAGAGGGATGTCAACAGACTAATAATTGGGCCATCATGCCCTCGGTGAACGCACGCAAACTGTATCCTCAAAGCACATCACATGATCAACCGTTCTCTTTTGTTATACCACAGTGACAATTGTTAACTGTCAGTGTTTTTTGTTACATGCCAGCAATGCATCCTCTTCTGAAGCCGATGGTAATATTGCTGGTTGTTTCAGTGATGTTATTACCACTATATTATCTATTTTCCCTTTGATATCTTTAGGTGTAAACACTGTGCTACTGTACCAGTCGGCATGCATATTAATCAACAATCGATGTTTGATGTGAGGCATTGTTTCTCGTGGTTTCCTGTTTATTTTTCCTGTGTGTGTGTAAAGGCAGATCCTAGATTTGTTCTTGTTAATCAAATAGTGGAGAATAGCACTAAAAACACCAAGGGAAGCCAAGAACTGATCAAATCTATGCATCAAATCTAGGTGCCATTTTTATTAGCGTGCCTACGTTTTTTATTGCGTTTCAGAAAATGTCTCTGTGCATGGAAAACAGCCTAAAATGCATGGTGTGTGACCATTCACGCTCAATGTGCATGCGCATATTCTGCCGGCATCCATGCTTACAGTCTACCGCTTGTGTAATGATCATTCACGGGGAGTTTTGCAAATCAGGGAATGATGTAATATACTCCAATAGACCAGTCAGGGAGGCATTGGATAGCCACACCTCTGTTTTCAAAATTTGCACATCAGTCCATCTATACTGAAGTCCAACACTAGCATTTCCAAATTAAAATACGGTCATTAACATTTTTGAAACAGTCCATTTTATGTGGGTTGAAGATGCCAGTGTGGGTGCCAGGTGTAACTTGAACAAAACTTGAACAAACTTGTAACAAAACTGGGTGTAAATGGCACCTAAAACTGCTATTATGATCTCCAAGGCTGGCCTGTTGACTGGTTGTAGAGACATTAGCTTTAGGTTTTTACCTGTGTTTATGCAAATTTTGGTGTATCGCATGTGAAATTACCAATGAAAATAGCAAAAATAAAAAACCCTGAATTCATAAAAACGTTTTATTATGCTTACTTGAGGTGGTTTTGGACTTGGGCAAAAAAGGTTTAATGCAAGATGGGAATGCATTTTCTTTGTTTACTGTTGGTTACTAGCTTACCAATACTACAGTCAGCTGCTCTAACAACTGGATGGAAATGCACCTAACCTAAACACTTTTTTTTTTTTAGATAGAAATTATATGCTTCATGTTCGCATGTAAACCTGGCTGTTTTTAGCCTTTTTTAGTTTGGAAAAAACCTTAAAATCACCAAAATCCAGTATGACCAGGCTAGGACATTGTCTTAATCCAAGAAGCAAACTGCTATCTACTACTTCTAATTCTACTAATTCAGTCTTAGCTGATTTGCACTCAGGCTAGTCTGCTGACTGATGTGGAAATGATCTAAAATAGCTGATTATTAGCATAACCAAGATTAAGCTAATTGAGATTGGAATATAGGAGATTGTCTTAAACTAGCTAAAAACAAGCCAACTGCAATCTTAAAGCAGTCTTAGCTGGTTTATCAAGTGCTCTTAAAACCGAATTGAGTGGTTTTAGAAAGATTTTTTTTTGTTATTTATAGCTTGTAATTTATAACTTAGAAGTCAGTTGTTATACCGAAAACCAGGTTGATCATGCTAAGCTAATAATAAACCAGCTAACATCAGCAAACTGCAATCTTAAACAAGGCCAAGCTGGTTTGCTGGGTTATTGATGTTGTGTTGAGTTATTGACTTGTTTTAGATAGATTTTCAGCAATTTTGCTTGGAAACCAGCTATATTGAGAGACAACCAAGCTTGACCAAGCTAGGAAATCAATTTCCATAGTTTTGTTCTGTAGAAAACATTATGCTGTCAGTCATCGTATTACATGTCCATACGTTGGTAATGCTTTAAACAAGCTATTCTTGTTAGCTTCAAGCCAGTTTCTCCAATAGTATCTGGATGCAGACTTGCATTTGCAAGCTAAGACTGCACATTAAGACATGCAATGTCAGACACAATCCGCTCAACGGAGCTAGTGACATCACTGTGAGGGGTAGGGTTAGGGGTGTGCATTAAAAGTATTGCAGACAGCTCAGCTTGCAACTGCACCCGGTCTGCACTAAACAGGGAGTGATCTATACCAGGGACGCAACTTTTGTTGGTGATTTTTCACTGGTCTTTTCTGTAGGGGTTGCGCTGGCTTTGTCAAAAGTGGCAGCAAGCCCACAGTTACAAATGCATTGTCCATCATAATTGTAGCACCATTCCAGAATTCCCTCTGCGGCCTGGTCCCCGGGACCTCAGCTGCTTTCCTTCCATGAATCATGTCCAAGTGCGTGGTAAACAACCTATTAAGTGACCTATTTGTTCGTGGCCAGTTCTGCTAGCTCACTCACGGCAATTACTTTGGCTGAACGTCTGCGGTGGAGCACTTCAGAATGCTTCACTTTCAAATCGATGACCGGCCCCGCTCCCTCCCTCTTCCAGAAAAGCACAAGCACTCTACTGTAATATTAAGATTGCATGGAGTGCTCCAAGACTGTACTATAAATGTATGGCAGACTCATTGGCTTAGCTTCAAAAGCATTAGACATATCTAACTTGGACCGGTTTTGATCAGTAAACTCTAACATCTACATCCCCGCCTCAACATATGACATTGTGTCCATAACAGTCAATGGTTTAGATGGATATTTGATAGATACTGATGCTTGGCGGTCAGGTGTCACGCACTGGAAGGATCTCACGGTTGCATCAAGAGCCACTCAACCGCACGTATGTCACTTCCATTTAGTTATGAAGTTTGTGGTTGTACATTTCCTGCAATTGAGCCGTCAGCGGCTGTCAATCACGACACTGTGAATGAACGGCACTTCTGATTGCAACACTGGTAATTACAGAGAACACTAAAAGCGCCGCTGTGTCAAAGAAGTCGGTTATATTTAAGCATGCATTTCTCATGTATTCCTGGAGGGTTAAAAAATGCATGTCTAAGCACTAAAGCAATCATTATCATTTGCAGAGGCATTATATTTTTCATTGCAGGAATGTTTTAAAAGTAAAATGGGATGAATATGGTCAAGAGTACACTGAGTTTGGAGAAATTCTGAAGTAAATTGCTCCATTTTTGCCTCTCTGTGTGAAACGGAGGTTTATTGTGTCCATCTTTATGTATTTGCAGTGCTTTTAGCGGCCTTGTGAGAAAAAATGCTTGAGGTTAGTGAGTTTAGTACATGCCTGTTATTTATAAAGCATCTACTGGTGTACTCCTGAAGTTGACAAAATGTGTGGTTATTTTTTTGGGATACTGTTGTCTACTTTAGTAGTGAATTATCTACTTTAATAAATGCATTCTGTTAGTGGGAAGATGAGAGCTGAAAAAAGGGGAAAAATGGTGATAAAAAAATAAGACTTGGTGTTTTGTGAAAGCAAATTACATATATGACATATAAGTTCATATTTGGATTTCACATATATATTACATAAATACTTACTTACTTACTTACTTACTTACTTACTTACTTACTCCCAGGACCAGTTTTCATGAGGTGAGCCCAATGCTCAACCCCCAATCTGGTGGACCAAGACATACACGCATACACTACGGTCAATTTAGCTTACCCAATTCACCTTTTGACTGTGGGGGAAACCGGAGCACCCGGAGGAAACCCACGCGAACATGGGGAGAACATGCAAACTCCACACAGAAACGCCAACTGACCCAGCCGGGGCTCAAACCAGTGACCTTCTTGCTGTGAGGCAATAGCGCTACATATATATTTCAACATCATATTTCATTGTAATTACAAATATGTACAACCATATATGAACACATATATGAAATTATAGCAAATATATTTGAATATATGTACATTCCAATGTAAACAATTTTTTAAATATGTAAATGGTCCTTTTTTTGCAATAATTGGACGTATATGACATATATTTTATACATGTGAAATCCCAATATGAACTTGTATCCCATATTTGTAATTTTCAAGTATTACCATATATCAGATTTCTACATGAGCCGAGTTCCATATTTAAAGAGACTTTTTAAAGGTGAATTTCTTTGCCTGTAACATCGCCAAAGAAAATTCCAGAATGACTGTTTTCAAACACGTTTCCTATTTTATCACTGCAGAGGTTACACATTTCTTGTTTGTTTCTGAATGTTGATGAAAAGGCTATTTTGTGTATGTCAAACATGTTTACCACTAGATCGCTGTCGATTTTTTTCTTTGTAGATGTTTTTTTTTTAATTAATTTTGGCAGAAATGTATAAATTGGTGAGTCAGTGAGAGCACCACATGGGCTGCTGATGAAGCGATGACTCAGGCCAATCTCCAGAGCTCTCAGTCCAAGGAGACTTGGTCCATTGTGTGCCACTTCATTTATACGACAGCACGAGATTCATTCCAATCAAGTTAATCGTGCTTGGAGCGCATTTCTATTTGCATTCATCAGAAAATGTGAATGCGCTGAATATTTCCTCAATGGTTAAACAATAATCGCTTCATCATGTTAACTTTCTTTAATTGTGCATGATTTGTATGCAATGGCCACTTGTCAAGATGCAATACATTTGCGGATTTATGAATACTCCCCTATAGTTGTCCTTAGTAAAGGTAAAGGATGCCACCCACACACAAACACACACCACCATCAGAGAAGCTGCAGGCCTTTGTTTTCCCTCCTGAGAGACGTTCAGTTTTTATCGGAGCGAACATTTTAGATGATAATTAATCTCTTTGCTTTTCATACCACAACACCTTTCAGTGTGTTGTAACTCTTGGTGTCATCTGCGCAGCAAGAAACTGTGGCTACGAGTCACCCTAATGCAATTAGCACGTCTTTTTTTAGCCATAATTTGATGTTTGGGTGCCCTATGATTGCAGAATTCCACTGGCTTTCTTCCCAAGGTTTTCTCTCTCTCTTATTATTTTTTTTAGATGTCTTTGCCCTTTCTGCAATAAATTGCTGAACTGTAATCACAGTCAGAATGTATTTTTTATGCAGAGTGTGCATATCATTTGCACATGTCCAAAGTCGAGTGCCATTTCCGTTTGGGAGAATCAGTGAAAGTCCTCTTGGATTCCCTCTCCAGCGATGCTCTATAAGAGAGGTACTTCTTAAATGCATAAAACATCTCTTCCCATTAAAACCGTGATTCTTCCACTTGCGATTTAGTCTAAGAGGCCTAAATACAATTTGAATGAAATGATGGTACCATCTAGAGTTCATTTGCATGCCAGAAGCGCTTTATAGAAACGTCAGTGGACATTTTTCATCTTAATCTCAAAGATGAACGTCTGCCCCTCGAAATAAGTTTCCTATAGGAATTATGATGGTTTAATGGCCTCATTTCCTTTCTTAATTTTTAAAAAATCTCATTTTGCAATCAAGAAAAAGCTCTATAAAGATAAAGGCCTTTTTATAAATGTCTTTAAAGTTATAAATGTGTGCGTTTAATATTAGGGAGTTGCAATGTGATTATTTAGATGACTTAGCTGGTTGTTAGGGAGTTGCCAGGGAATTGTTTATGTGTTATGGGTGGTTTCTTAGGCTTTCTGGGTGGTTGCTAGGTGTTTATAATAGAGTTTTAGGTGGATGCTAGGTAGTTGCTTTGGTAGTGTGAGGAGTTTCTAAGTGGTTGCTTCTTGGTTGTAGTCGCAAGTTCACACTTAAAGATGAAATATGCACTTTTGTTCTATGTGCAGGAGGGTCAATCTGGCCCGCAACTGTGAATCTGGCCTAGCTCCCCCCCCCCCCCCCCCAACCTCTTCACTTACCGGTTGGCGCACACACCCTCACCCGCCCGCTCTTCACTTACTGATCACCACACCAAACATTCCACCCTCAACAACACCCCGCCCCCGCTCTTCACTTACTGATCGCTTAGGTGGCCTGAGGTACAATAACTTTTCAGGCCGAAAATACTGTCCCAGTCCCCTACTGTCTATGTGTGACATAAACATGAAGACAGGGTGGGGAATATTGTAGCTCCTCCCACTTTAAAAAAAAAAAGCAGGCAATGGCTTTTCATTTTTATTGCAGCCCTACCAATGAGAGTGGTTGAGCTCAAGTGCATATTGCAATAGCAACTTAAAGGGGACATGTCAGATACTAGAGAGAATTTGATTGGATAGAAGATTCACTGTAAACAAATGCTGGGTTCCACAAAATTCCTTCATGTTGTCCCAAAACAAATTAAGCTAACTTAATCGTTTTTTACAAATGTAAGTGGATTGAACCTAAAACAATTAAGTTTTCCCCCAAAAATGTAAGAATAGGGTTGTTTCAGCTCATTTTAAATAAGTACTTGAACAAGCAGGAAAAGTCATTTTTTCATCAAGTGTTTGATGAGACCCTGAAGTATGAAGTGATGTCATATAATTAGGCGAAAATGACAAACTGTGCACTTATGATTTTTATATCTTCTTAATGCAAATATTGTGACTGTTTTAGAGCACTCTAGCTTATAGATATCCTTAAGCCGAACATACTGATACTAATATCTAAAAAAAACTTTATTTTGATTCCATGGGGAATTTAAGTATGCTTATATGTATACTGTTATATCTGAAATAGTTAATGGGAGCTTTGAAATTGTCCACATGCATGGTACCATTGTATAATTGTTCAGCATGTGCTCTGAAAAAAAAAAAGATTTATTGGATTTACTACATTTTTTAATTTTTAATTTCTATGGGCTGAATTTAAACAAGCAAATAAAATTTAGTAATGTTCAACTTCATTTGTTTGCCCATAGAAATAGTTTGCAACCACTTACTCTAAAAAAAAGTAGTAATTCCAATGAATCACTTTTTCAATGTGTATGCAACTGGTTGTTGTGTCACATGGGGACACTGTAGGACTTTAGATTTACTAATTTAATCCTGGCCACCTCATGAGAAGATGTCTTAGTGTCCAATTTAGCCGAGTGAAAGAAATTCTCCCACTCTAATTGATTTTTATGACATGTCCTGATTTGTACATCTACTGAGCCGGTGCCCAGCAGAAATATTTGCTGTGGAGAGAGTTATCAGACGAGTGTGGACGAAATACAGCGGAGGCCTGTTTGTCGGTCCCTGGCTTAATCTATAAAAACATGATTATGTACACAAGGCTTACATAGATTTCCCCCAACGTTGCCATTGATTACACTTCAACTCCAAAGCCGTTCTCCTGTAGGTCATTTTATGTTGCTGGCCAAACACACAGAAAATAGCAAATGTTAATTCAGGCATCTCAGATCTGCATAAGTTTGATCCTGTGAGCACTTTTGAGCGAGTAGGTAATATCACAAATTGTAAGCTTTAACATGGGCTGGACCTAGACCTGCGGTAAGCGCTAAAATGACCGTACTGTAACAAATATATTTGCACTAATTAGTTATCACAACTTAATATTTTGAGTTAAGTTAACTTATCTGGATTGAATGTGTTGACATAACTTATATATCAAAGTTTTAATTGACTGAACTTATTAGACTTAAAAAAAAGAGTCAGCTGAACTCATACATATAAGTTAACTGCTTCAAACATCTGAGCTTTAAATAGTACAGTTATGTGCAAATGAAAACAATATATATGTATATCAACATAAATGAGTACACCCCAATTTGAAAATGAGTATTTCTATCCATTTCTCAGTGAATATAGGTCATATATTTTGGCGCATTTGAACAAAACAGCTTGATTAAATTAATATATTTATTAAAATAATATTTTAGTCACTGAACATCTTTAAAAATAGAAAAATAATACATTTAAATTCATATGAAAACTGGGGGGAAGTTAAAAATCAGACGAGGGCATTTATTTTTCTGGATTGCTTTTTAAAACTGTCGGTTGGTTTTAGGGAGGTGGGTGGGCGGGTCAATCGGTGCTTTTGAAAACACTATTGGTTGGGTTTAGGGAAGGAGGACGGTGGGTCAGTCGATCGGTCAGTCAGTCAGTCGACAGTGGCCTCTTGTGGATTTACGCAAGAACAGCAGACGCGAATGGCACTCGTGAGAGAAATTTGAGATCTCAAAAAGCGTACACAGCGCCCTCTGGTGGATTTGCGAAATTTAAAGCTGCAAAAAAAAGTACCTCCTGGGATGTATTTGATGCTCTCCATAAATGTATATAGCGGTACGTTTTCAGAATGAGCCTGGGTTTGTAAAAAATGTTGTTGTTGTTTCAACTTGAAGTTTTCTTGCTGCCTTAAAAGTTTATGTTTACTTCACTTAAATAGTGAAGTTGTCTTAACTCAGGTTAAAGTTGACAGGACTTGACAATACAAGTGTAATGGACATAATTTAAGCTTAGCTAACACATACAAGAGTCAAGCTTAAATAGGAAAATTATCAAAACTCTGGTCAGTTTTCAGTAAGATGCTAATGATCTAATCTGGTTCAATGATTTATGCTAAGCTAAACTAAAAGTGCTTCCGCCAGAAGAGGGTAAAATGGCTAAACTCAACTGTTTAACTCTACGGGCATTGTAAAATGTGCCTATTTAAAAAACAAAAAACAGAGTGTTTCCCTTAAAGCAAACTATCTACTCACTTTCTATTTACTCCCATTGCTGATTCAAAGTGACCTTTCAGAGAAGGTTCAAGTCAAGCTGTTTTCCATTCAATTTTTCAGCCAGCATTTCTGAGAAATAAGCAAGCTGTCCCGTGGTTCCATATAGAGTCGATATCTGAGTATGGATATTCTTTCTGCTGGTTTGGAGATGCACATCATTTGCATGCATTATCGCAGCTCTGTAACAGACCAGTACCCCACTGGGCCAAAAAGGCAGATTAATGAAGCGAACGCCCAAATGGGGAAGCGATGTACATGAACACATACACTGGAGTATCGAAACAAAAGGAATGTCAGTGTTGACTCAACAAGAGTGAGACTTAAGAGTGCTTTATATTCAGCCCATTTTCTGGGGAAAATGTGTGGCACATGCCTACGCAAAATCCACTGACACAATGCTCTAGGGTACCGGATTGTTGTTATGATATTGTTGAGATGTTTAAAGTTGGTGCTAGATTGACATTTCTAACCCAAATCTCCTGAAATGACTTGGGTTTCTCACTCATTGTATGAAAATTACAAGTTAGAGTTTTTAACACATATATTTTGAAGTGTGATTTATTAGATCTCCCCTTTTCTAAACATAATAGTTTTAATAACTCATTTCTAATAACTTCTGATTTCTTTCATTTTTGCCATGATGACAGTACATAATATTTTACTAGATATTTTTCAAGATACTAGTATTCAGCTTAAAGTGACATTTAAAGGCTTAATTAGTTTAACTTGGCAAGCTAGGGTAATTAGGCAAATAACAGTAGTTTGTTCAGTAGACAATTGAAAACAAATATTGCTTAAGGGTGCTAATAATATTGACTTAAAAATGGTTTTAAAAAATTAATAACTGCTTTTATTCTAGCCAAAATAAAACAAATATGACTTTTTCCAGAAGAAAAAATATTATAGGAAATATTGTGGAAAAATTCCATGCTCCATTAAATATAATTTGGGAAATATTTGAAAAAGAAAAGATTATTCATAGGGCCTCACAGTGGCGCAGTGGGTAGCACGTTCGCCTCACAGCAAGAAGGTCGCTGGTTCGAGCCTCGGCTGGGTCAGTTGGCGTTTCTGTGTGGAGTTTGCATGTTCTCCCTGTGTTGGTGTGGGTTTCCTCCGGGTGCTCCGGTTTCCCCCACAAGTCCAAAGACATGCGGTATAGGTGAATTGGGTAAGCTAAAA
>CAIGQW010000596.1:16259815-16274881 GCA_903798125.1 Danio choprae
TGTGTGTGTGTGTGTGTGTGTGTGTGTGTGTGTGTGTGTGTGTGTGTTTGTGTGTGTGTGTGTGTGTGTGTCATTGTAAACTCTTTTTTAATTTAAGTTTAGTGTTATTTAATAACAACATATAAAAGTGCATATTTATGGTATCACGCAGACAAGTTTCTGAGGTTTAGATGCTTCTTTGTTGCTAATATTTTACAGTCATCTGATCTGCTCTAAAAAGCAGCTTGGTCTATTGTGCTCTGTGTGATATTTAACATGTTTGAATAACTAATAAGATATAGCATATCTGCCTGCATGCTTTTAGGAGTTTTGATGCCCCTAACAATGGTTACATTGAGTAAATATTGTTGTGAATACTGATATTAGGAACAGTAAAGTCTGCACAGATGAATGGCTCCAGATGAATGTGAGGTGAGCAGCCAGACACTGAAAGGTCAGAGTCACAGTAGACTGGATCATATGACTACAGCTACACACACACACACTACATCTCTATTACACATACACAAATAAACAGTGATCGTGCATTAGACCAAAACTAAAATAAGCACGTACAAAAACCAACCACTTGCCTGCACTACTTTTGCATGTCACATTTCAGCTTAAAGTCATGCATTATATTCGCTAAACGCTCTTAATCCGGTTCAATGTCATTCTTTTGAGCCACAACACACACCATGACTTTTATGACACCCCAATGATGTTTTAATGGTGTTTTAACTTTAACTTGAGATCTGTTTACTGTATTGGTAATGGGTGAAGAAGCACGTGAGGAGAGTTTTTACTATCACTCTAAGGCTATCAGGTATGAATTACATAGAGTTATGTCCAGAGCACAGAAGGTCTAGAAGCCTTGTCCTTTTTCCAGCCTCTCTTTTTTTCTCTCTCTCTCTTTGTGGTCTTTTGGGAACAGGGACACGATGGGATTTGCAGAAAATGTCACGTCCATCACACTCATCCCCAAAGAGACATTGTCCTTACACTGTCCTATTGTGCATTTGAAAAAGCTAAAATACCAGTCAGAAGTTTGGGGACACTGGACTGAAAATATCCCTCATAATCAACACATTTTGAAGCAAAGATATATGAAAATGCATAAGGATCAAAATGTGTATGGAATTATAAACTCTGCTAAAGAGTGAATTTCTTGACATAAATAAAAATATTTAAATAAATAAAAATCCTTGAAGCATGAAGCAACTTTTAAAAGTTATACATTATAATGAGTTATGAGTTACTTAAAAAAAAAGTAACTAAATGAATTAGCTATAAGGAAAGTAATATGATTTTTTTTTAGGTTAAGATTAAAAATAATTAAATAAATAGAAAAAAATGTCCAAACTCAAAACATATACACCTAAACTGTTTCAGTGGGGTTTATAAGCATCCAATTATATACCTCACAAAGTCTTGTTTTGATATTTAGTTAGTATCATTCATTCATTTCTTTTCGGCTTAGTCCCTTTATTAATCAGGGATCGCCACAGCGGAATGAACCGGCAACTTTGTCAGTATATAGTTTACGCAGCGGATGCTCTTCCATACGCTCTCATTTACACACATACACTACGGACAATTTAGCTTACCCAGTTCACCTATAGCGCATGTCTTTGGACTTGTGGGGGAAACCGGAGCACCCGGAGGAAACCCACTGCGCCACTGCACCACCTCCCTTATTTAGTATCATGATGCTTATTAATTTGCGTTATTTCATAGTTTAGTTGTCTTAGGTATACATAAATTATATACAGGTTTGTAATTAGCCATAAAGAACTTTTAGCAACCAAAGAACCTTTATATTTCACAAATGTTTGTTTGTTTTTAAAATATTATATATATAAATACTAATATAAAAACTTGTAAACATCACTGGGAAAAACTAAATTATAATGAAGACAGCACTGTATTGTACATCACTGAGATACATGGGTTGTCTTTGACACCATAAGGGTGGTTTCTGTTGTTTATCATTTTATTATGGTATTAACATTTCATCCACTATTCTAATTGAGTTTAATATTACATTGAAAGACTTCAACTGCTTTAATGTGACTTTTAATGTGAAATCAAGTGAAAGAAAAAAAACAACAAAAAATGCCTCTTAAATATATATTTTTAAAACTGTGTTGGGCCCGTAGAATCACGTCATGCCACTTTTCATTTCAAAACCATACATCATTTGTGAAAAACCTTCTCAAAAACGTCCTATCTGGTCTCAGTCCACATCAACAGACGTCCCATCCAGACGCTGTTTTATGCCCTGGCTGCACCACCAGCACAGAGAAAACAAATAGAGGGCCAAGCAGGTCGGCATGTCATACAGATATGTTGTTATGAAGATCACAATCAGAATAGCATACAGTAAAGCCTTGGCCATGTGACCCAGTGAGTTAAACTCCTGCCACCATGAAAACAGCCTGTTGCTACTACTATTGAGGCTTTTCCCAAGCTCAAATTCCTCATCTTGAGAGTTGACCTCTCTGTCCTTTATGGATGTTGTCTGAGGGATGTGTTTGGAAGGGTCAGTGCTATCTTTCAGATATGTAACTATGCTGGTAAGGTCTTCATCTGCGCAATTATCACCCATGGCCCGGGAGTCCTCAACGAGCTCTCGTTTGCTTTCTGAACACATTTCATCCTCTTCACCTCCTTTAGCTGCTTCAATAGTCGTCTCGTTCAGTCGCTCCTTTATTTTAAGTCCTTCATTTGCCTCAAACCACCTCTCTTCACTTTTCTGTAGCTCTGAATTGTCTTTGTGAAGATTCTTGTTCAACGTGCATAATTCGTTCTCATTAAACGCCTCGCTCTGGCACGATGAAACGCTCTGTATTTCTGTGCTGTGATCCGTAGTTGTTTCATCTTGTCCTTTTCTACTGCTTTCCGCGTCCTCTTCGTGTAGTTCTGTATAAAACCGCCTCATTTCCACCTGCTCCTTGCTATCGTCTATATTTATATCCTTTCTCTTTGAAGAAGATCCCTCGGCCTGTCTATTTGTGAGTGGCACGTCTCTGATCCCCGTAAATGTCAGGATGTCTTTGACCGCCTCGTGTGTGTTTTCTTTAACCTTTGAGGTGTCTGAGCTGCCCGTGCATTCTTCAGGTGCGATTCCATCTCCCGCTTCTGAATTCTGAGACTCTGTGTCATGTGCAATTCCAGTTTCATCCCCTGGGCTCGCCTTGGTCGTGTCTTGACTCAAAAATGCACTTGTGAGCTCATGATGTGGCGTTTGGCAGTCACGAGACGCCTCTAACTCTCTTTCCAGTCTGTCTGGCTCTGATCCCAGAACAGAGCATGGTACGGTAGTGACCCTTGGTTCTTTTACTAACCGGTAATCCACAACTTGAACACTAGAAAGACTCGCGCTCAGATCCTTTCCTTGCTCTGTGGGATCAGATTTTATGATTTCTATTGCTCTCCTGTCATCAGACCATTCACTATAATTTTTCTCAGCTCCTCTATCCTCCATCGGGACTACATTTTTGTCCCTTAAAGCTAAAACAGAACATGGTACGGTAGTGACCCTTGTTTCTTTTACTAACTGGTAATCCACAACTTGATCACTAGAAAGACTCGTGCTCAGATCTGTTGCTTTTTCTGTGGGATCAGATTTTATTATATCTATTGCTCTCTTGTCATCAGACCCTTGACTGTTATCTTTCTCAGCTCCTCTATCCTCCATCGGGACTACATTTTTGTCCCTTGAAGCTAAAACAGAACATGGTACAGTAGTGACCCTTGTTTCTTTTACTAACTGGTAATTCACAACTTGATCACTAGAAAGACTCGTGCTCAGATCCGTTGCTTTTTCTGTAGTATCAGATTTTATGATATCTATTGCTCTCTTGTCATCAGACCCTTGACTGTTATCTTTATCAGCTCCTCTATCCTCCATTGGGACTAAAATTTGGTCCCTTGAAGCTAAAACAGAACATGATACAGTACTGACGCTTGGTTCTTTTACTAACTGGTAATTCACAACTTGATCACTAGAAAGACTCGTGCTCAGATCCGTTGCTTTTTCTGTGGGATCAGCTTTTATGATTTTTATTGCTCTCCTGTCAGCAGACCCTTGACTATAATTCTTCTCAGCTCCTCTGTCCTCCAATCCTCCAACTTTCTCCCTTGAAGATAAAACTTCAGACTGGCCAAGTGACTCTGGAGAAGCACATGCTTGATCCTGCATATCACTGTGAGTGCTTGCCATATCAGAGCCTTTCAGAAAGGCATCACAACTCAATTCAGCTCGGTGATCTTCAACTTGCTGGCTTTTTTCTCTGTCTCTTTTTGGAGGGTTCGCATGGGGAGGTCTTGTTGAGGTACTCCCCCAGTCTAGAGAAAGCAAAGGAATCTGGTGGTACATTAGTATTGGTGGCGTGTCCATGCCAAATCCCTGTTGGTTGTCGGTTCTGCTTTGTACACTCATGGGCGTCGAACTTTCATCTATGTTGGAATTACATCCTATCTGGGTTTCTATTGCTTTCTGAGCAAAGTAGTTCTGCACGTGTGCCAGACGAGCAGCTTGACGCTTCCTACGGCGGTCCACCTGTCAGAAATGTGACAATATGCTGAAATAATTGTGTTTTTAAAGGAATTGATCATGTCTTGTTTGGAATGAAAGGCACTTGATTAGTGGGGTAGAATTTTTATGATGAATTGAAACAATTATCACAACATTGGGTTTGTCCATATTTGACACAACTTTGGGTTACAACAACCCAGCCTTTTTAGAGTGTATCTTTACCAATTACTTTTCATAGTTTAATATTAATTATTAAATAATGCTATATACATAAAACCACCATTGTGCAGCATCTACCTGGATGATGCAATGGCAGCCATAGTGCACCAGACACACCAGACACCGGCTTTTTAAATCTAATTAGTTGATATGGAGATGATTAAGAGTCTATGATGGACTATGATGGAGTCCAGAAGGCAAACTTGGCCAGGGTCACGCCCTACACTTTTCAAAGGATATCCTGGGATTTTTGTATTGATCACAGAGGGTCAGGGCCTCTGTTTAATGTCTCATCGAAAGGTAAGTTTTTTTCTGACAGTATAGTGTCCCTATCACTATACTGTACTTGGGCACTAGGACCTACAGTACACTAGCACCTTTTTCAGCAGCACATTTAGCTGCTTTTTTTTTACTACCGGGCCAAATGGTTCTGTTTGCTTAACCATTCCATACCAATTCAGTCCAATTGTAACGCCCGGAGGGCGGAGGATAACATGACGAGACGGAGACGGGATATAAATACAAAAACGGGTTTATTCAAACTTACGGGTAACAGATAGGGGATACGTGAAGACAGGACGACACAGGACGAGACCCACACGATTCAAGATACCAGACAACACTGGACACAGACGAAAGGGTATAAATGGTAAAGGGGATGATTAGGTTAATGACACAAGAGGGATGCATACAGGTGCAACAGATGAACAATGACGGTGGCGGGAGAAAGACAAAGGAATCACATGACAAAACAAATGACACGTGGACGAACACTGACACCAATTAGCACAAAAATGGTTTCATATTCCACGGTGGTACTAATATTGGAACGTTTTGGAATGCAATACAAATGCGCCACGTAAATGTAACATAATCAGATATTTCTGTTTTTCTGATAATTACTTAAATAATACCAAATAATAATAATTAAATAGTGCATTTCTGCCTAGTCAGCTATGGATAAACTTGCAGCCAGGCAACAGAGTGTGCACACCAGTCCAGCACAGTTCAACATGGTTGTCTAACCCTGCCTAGAATTCCAGGCCAACAAGGGTTTGTAATTGTGCCAAACCATCTCAGGCTCATGTAGAAATACAACTGGAACCAAAGAGTTTGGCACAATAGTGAAATAGTGGCTCTAGTTTTCCCAGGAGGGCTCCCATACTAACCATGCCCAACCCTGCTTAGCTTCAACCATATGAGAGCTTCAGATTAATAGCTTTACAGGACATTATATTGTTATCTTGCTAAATTTCTTTTATCAAACATATAGCCTTCCAATAGTGCCCATCCACATTGAACTGTCTCTAGCACTCTCTCCAGTCTACACCTGTAGCTGGTGTGTGGTTGCACTGTGGCTATTTTATATCTTGTATATACATAGGATGAGTGCTATGTAAATTATTCATTTATGCACATTCATGATTTTTTTAACCATCCCTAAATATCCTCCTTTGTCCATTGACCCTACCAGAGTTTTGCAGCAGTCCTTAAGGGATTTGCAGGAAGTGATTCCTGCTTCTTCTTCTGTTTTGTTTCTATTACGCCCAACCTTGGCTGTGACTTGCTCTGTAAAAAAAAGCAATCAAACTCAGTATCTTGTCATCAGACTCAAAGCTTCCTATATCCAGATCTCCACATAAGAAACTCACCTGAGATTTCTTCGCTCATCTCTGCGGGTGTCGCCTCTGTATAGTTTTTGCTGTAAACATACAGCAGGTTTTCAATCATACACACCAGTCATGTGCTCAAGCATACAATCTCCAGTCACAATTCATATTTAGATGACCGCATACATATGTTATTGGGCTAACCAAAAACAAATGTTTAACCTTGTTGTGCTTATATCTTGTCCAAGGCTGTGTTGCCAGTGTTTCACAAAGAATAAATCAGAAATTATTTGATTTTCTAAAGGAAATGTATTCTGAGTCAATTGTTTATTTATGCTATGCTGTTTGTAGATTGTTGGTGGATGTCATAGTGCTGCTTCTGTAAGGTGTCCTGAATTATTTGGTAGTGGTGCAATGCAAATGCTACACTTTAAATAAAAATTTCACTGCCTTATTTTTTAGTTGAATCAAGTTAACTTTTCTAGTCGTCTCAACTTATCAATAAAACGGATTAGCATATTAACTTAAATGTAGTTGAAACCTGATTAGCTTATTAAAATAAGTTGTATTAAAACTTATTAAAAACAAGAGTAGCCTGTTTTGAGTGGTTGATAGGGCATTGCAATTCTGTTGCTAAGGTGTGATATATATATATATATATATATATATATATATATTTTTTTTTTGTACTACTATGCAACTGATATGCTATGAACTGAATGTTTTGGCTGTTTCTAGGGGGTTGCTATCCTGTGGTTAAAGTGTTTCAGATTCTGCTATGCACTTAGTAGTATGGTTTGGGTGGTTGCTAAGTAGTTCTGAATCAATCCTCTGCTATGTAGTTGTTACTATAGGTGGTTGTCGTTGTGTTATTATGCATCTGCTGCTGTAATTTGTTCGGAGTCATTTTTAGTGCTGCTACGCTGTCGGTAGGATATTTTAGTCTTTTTTTAATATGTTTGTCATCTGTAAGGCTAAAATTGTAGGTGTGGTGTGGTGGCACAAATCTCTTTATCAGTCTTCATCATTACGACTTCACATCCAAAATGAGTAACACAGTAAAGACCCCAACATGTTAACAGTGAAGTTAATTATCTTATCTTAATTATTTACAATTTAATTTAATTTTCAACTAATTTAGCTTCATGTTTTTCATTAGCCAATCAGAATTATGCATACACAGCCAATCAGATACAGCACCATACGTATTTATATGCCTACGCAATTTGCAATTCACCACTGTAATCAATTTCTGTAATATTTGTTTTAATATGTGGCTTTAGACAGTAGATTGCTTTAAAACAAGCACATTTAAAGTTTTAAATATGAAAAAAGTGTTGCTTTCAATTACAAATGCACATTCATTTCTACTGTAAAGCAACTCTTCAGTGTTTGTGTTTTTACTAGCACTTTTCAAGTCAAAAAGGTAAAGCCTTAAAGCCACGTTTACCTATTGTGTAATTGCCATTTGAAGGTTAGAAGGTGTTTATGGGCTTTGGCAAGCAGGTTCAAACTTATGAAGCAAAGTATATTGGGTAACACTTTGCTTGAAGAGGCTAGGGTTAGGGTTATGTCATGACAACAGTCAAGTGTTAAGTTAAGTGTCATTCGCACAGTTATGTCATTTTAAATACAATGGTGACATTGTTTGAGATGTCTTTATGACAACTTGACATAATTAAATACATCACAAACTTTGTCTGTCATAACAACTTGACAATACAACTTGTCATATAAATAACAACAGCATCATTAATATTTTCTTCACCTCAACTATAGTCCTACAAATTAAAATTGTCATTAACATGTCATTAAATACTGTATGAATGATGATTATTTGACACTATTTGACACTTGACACAGTGAGTATTGACACTTTTAATGAGATATTTTAATGACGAATTCATTTTGTTCCACTGAAAACAGTGATGAGAGAATATTCATGACAGAATTATAATGGCTTCATAGTGATCATGTTTATGACAGCTTTATGACAAGTTATATTGTCTCGGCAATGTCAAGTTGTCATAACAAAGACATCTCATGTCACCATTGCATTTAAATGACAAATATGAGGGAAAGACACTTAATGGCAGTTGTCATAAGCATCCATAAAATCTGTTTTATATTTATGACATGTGTCATCTCATGATTGTTCTTTTTACCCCATTATTAAGTCTACTTATTTAAATGTGTACGTTTATGTTCATTCAGTTTTTGTATGAATTTAAGAAATATTATTGAATAATTTGCAAATGATTAACGTTCAATACAGTCTGTAAAGTAATATTTTCTGTCTTTTAGTAGGAATATCCCTTACAGTACATTGTTGGGTTGCCAAACAAATGGTTCTAATTGTATTTGCATTGCAAACCTTACAATAAAAGGTTATTATTTTGTAATTTCAATGCTACGATTTTAATAATTATTCTCTCAAAAACATCCCTCATAAAATCCATTCATTTTAATTGTTTGCCAAAATTCTGCGCAGAAATAGCAAAAATATCTGTCTGGCCCTGGTCATGATTATTAAGTGCCATGACAGTCTCATGAAGACCCCCCTTCAAGTAAAGTGTTACTTCTTATTTTTAAAAAGGGCTGTGTCCCTAATCCCTAATCTAACCTAAATCTCGTACCCTACAGTAAGTACAAATAAACATGATGATTCAAAGCATCTGTTTTTCCAGGGTTTCCCACCTGATTGCTTTAAGGCAGCTCCTGATACCTCTATGGAGACTCTCCTCTACCTTCTCCTTTTCGCTCTCTTTCTCGTCCTCCCTTAGGTGCTCTTTAAAATTGCTCCTTCGTCTTTGATAGCAGAACACGATGTAGTTTGTCCCTCCATTGCTGGCCCAAAAGGTCCCAACAGCACTCTCGTACCGCAGACAGAACTCAACCCGCAACCCTTCGACCGGGAACGGTGGCGTCAAAAGCAGCTGGAAAGAAAAGCAGTCAGTTTGGCCATCGCTGGACCCGGGCATATACTCCGCCATCAGCTCAAAATGACTCTGCCAGCCGTCCAGTGTAACACGAACATAAACGGATTTATGAAAGCATAAGTTGAGTACTCGGATGATTCCTCGGATTGTAGTGGATCCAGGGAGCAACTCGAACCGCTCCAACTCCAACTTCTGCTGCTGAAGTTTCGCCTGGTTCAAATCTGCAATGGTGAACAAACATGATATGTAGTATTCCTCGCCCTCCGATGAGTCCCGGTTGTCATATTCCTTCACCGAAACCAAGTCCAAACCAAAGGCATCCGCAAATGAAACCTTCCTTCGCATGGCTATCGATGGAGGCTCTGGTTCCTCGTCTTCAGATTCATCCTCTGCAACCTGCTCCATCTTTTCCTCTTGGTTTTTCATGATCCAGTCCTTGTAGTTTGGAGGCTCCAGGTTGCAGGTTGTCTCTTCCACAGACATGCTGCTGGTCAGGCAGAACATTAGTAACCAATTCACTCGCTACGTGACTCGGCAAGGAGCATCGGGTTACGGCTGAACATTGTGTGGTTGCCAGGCTTAAATATAGCTGCTACTGAGCAGTGCTTGTCTTTCCTGGTCACTAGTGTGTGATGGACGTGGGCTGCTTTGATCCATCCATGTCGTCTGCTGAAGTTTTCTGACCCTGGAGATAGCTTCTATATATACGGTTGAGGGCACAAATATTAGCCCCCTCCTGTGAAATATTTTTTAGGGGGATATTTAATAGACCGAGGACATATTCACAGTATTTCCAATAATATTTTTTTGGTCTTTTGGAGAAAGTCTTTTTTGCTTTATTTTGGCTAGAATAAAAGCAGCTTTGGGCGACACTGAGGCTCAGTGGTTAGCACTGTTGCCTCACAGCATGAAGGTTGCTGGTTCGAGTCCCGGTTGGGCCGGTTGGCATTTCTGTGTGGAGGTTGTATGTTCTTCCCGTGTTCATGTGGGTTTCCACCAGGTGCTCCAGTTTCCCCCACAGTCCAAAGACATGCAGTATAGGTGAATTGAAGAAACTAAATTGGTCGTAGTGTATGAGCACGTGTGTGAATATAAGAGTGTATGGGTGTTTCCCAGTACTGGGTTGTGGCTGGAAGGGCATCCGCTGCGTGAAAAAATATGCTGGAATAGTTGGCGGTTCATTCCGCTGTGGTGACCCCTGATAAATAAGGCACTAAGCTGAAGGAAAATGAATGAATAAAAGCAGCTTTTACATTTTTAAAAAAACATTTTAATGTCAATATTATTAGCCCCCTTGAGCAATATTTGTTTTCAATTGGCTACAGAACGAAGTTTGCAGCATGTTCTCCCCGTGTTGGCGTGGGTTTCCTCCGGGTGCTCCAGTTTCCCCCACAGTCTAAAGACATGCTGTATAGGTGAATTGAGTAAACTAAATTGGCCATGGTGTATGTGTGTGAATGAGTGTGTATGGATGTTTTCCAGTACTGGGTTGCAACAGGAAGGGCATCCGCTGTGTAAAACATATGCTGGATAAGTTGGAGGTTCATTCCGCTGTGGCGACCCCTGATGAATAAAGGGACTAAGCCGAAGGAAAATGAATGAATGAATGGCTACAGAACAAAACATTGTTATACAACAACTTGTCTAATTACCCTAACTTGCCTAGTTAACGTATTTAACCTAGTTAACCTAGTTTAACCCACTTTAAGCTGAGTACTAGTATCTTAAAAATAAATGTATGCATTATGTACTGTCATCATGGCTAAGATAAGAGAAATCAGTTATTCTATTAACTATTAAAAATGTTATGTAACTAATTAAAATGTTATTTTTAGAAATGTGTTGAAAAAAATATTCACAGTTGAACAGAAATTGGGGAAAAATATAAAAGAATTAACATTTACCAATAATAATGAACAACAATTTACAATTGAATAAATAATAGTAATAATTACACTTCAACTGCATGTTTGTGATTAGAGTAAAATTATTCAGACATCAGATATTTATTACTCCAGATAATTTAGGATTTTTTTTACTAGTGGGTGCAGGACACTATAGCAAAGTCTCTTTAAGGCAAGTCATTTTGATACTAATATCCAATAACATTAACTTTTCTGGATTAGATTGTGATACCTTGTAAAGCTGCTTTCAAACAATAATTATAGTGAAAAGCCTTAAACCAATAATCTTAAATTGAATATTTCTAAATGTGTCCGGTTCTT
Organism: Danio choprae; assembly: GCA_903798125.1. Lineage (NCBI taxonomy): Eukaryota > Metazoa > Chordata > Actinopteri > Cypriniformes > Danionidae > Danio > Danio choprae. The sequence goes on from CAIGQW010000596.1 coordinate 16,271,328, forward strand.
GTCCTCGAAAAGCTTCTGTGTGGAGTAGTTTCTCATCCAAAGCCATCTGTTTTGTTTAGATTTGATATTTGACAGTTGTGGGCTTTGAAATAACTGTGTATCTGTGTATTGATATGGAACTGTAACGTGGTCAAGATCCATCTGGAGCTACTTTAGCTGTGCGTTTATATGAAAATAACTGCACACCTTAGCATGTTCTTCAGCCAATCAGAATCAACCATCCAATAGCTCCATAGTATAACTTGTGAGAAATGTTTAAGATGTATGAATAAGTTTGGGTTTGACTGCAGTGTATGTGGTTCTCTTTCCAAACAACAGGTTTTGTTGCTGCATGTGGAAATTGTCTTGGGATAGGTCACCTAAAAATGAACATTATCCAATCGTTTATTCTCCATCATGTGGCTTTAAACCTTTATGAGCTTCTGTCTTCTGTTGAACACAAAAGAAGATATTTTGAAGAATGCTGGTTCCTGGCACACATTGACATTCATAGTAGGGAAAAAATACTGTGGAAGTCAATAGGTGCCAGCTTTCTTTCTTTTTTTTTATATCATCCCTTGTGTTCAACAGAAGAAAGAAGGTTGTGAACAATTAAAGGGAATGTAAATGATGATAGAACTTTCATTTTTGACTAAACTATTAACTATTAATTATTATAAAATTGAAAAAACATGAACCGATACCTCCAAATAACATAGTGGTCATATTTTGTATTGTATTTTACAAGTGAACACAATAAACACATTCATTCATTTACCTTCAGCCTAGTCTCTATTTCAGAGGTCGAATTTAGTTTATTCAATTCACCTATAGCGCATGTCTTTGGACTTGTGGGGGAAACCGGATCACCCGTAGGAAACCCACGCCAACACGGGGAGAACATGCAAACTCCACACAGAAATGCCAACTGACCCAGCCGGGACTTGAACCAGCGACCTTCTTGCTGTGAGGCGACAGTGCTAACCACTGAGCCACCGTGCTGCCTGCATGAAACCAAGAAATGTATTATTGTTTTACTGCGTTGCCTTTATTGTCCACAAGATGGCAGTGTCCTATCAAAATTGTATGCACGTTCGCTGTTTCATTGACAAATAAGTGTCAGCTCTTCACATCCCAATAGGTGGCAGCAAACCCCCATATTTCATGCCATGATCCTTTTCCCAAAATCATGTGTCCTTTCTTAGTTTCATATAAGAAATGCACACGCTTCTCATTTATTTCTTTGTGACAAACACCGCAATTATTTTGTTCTGGATAAATTTGTATCTTTAAATAGCATACTTTAAAATAAATAGCGTACATTTCTACACAAAATGCATCAAATACTCTCTTTCTGATCAATGAATAATAATTAAAAAAAATCTCTAACACCTCTGCAGACATCTATCAGACGGATATTCGTTATCAGATTAGGAAAGTGTTCAAATGTTCACTCAAAACCATGTCAAAACCTTCAATATCGACTCATTTATATATGCATTTTTATTATCGTTGATTTGATGTGAAATATCCATCCTAGGAATATTTTCCTAACACCACCATCCTTATACCTCCCTTTAAAGCAGGCAGTGTTTGCTATAGGAAAATAAAATAAAGAGAATTAATTCAGACACAGACAGTGATAATTAATTCACAAAAAAAGGGAAGACTTAAGATATTTCATATCAATCTTTGATCTGAAATATGTTTCCCCCCAGCTTTCTTTATTCATATCAATATTTTAAGGCAGTGGCACACAGTTACAGCACACATACTATACACTATACGACACTCACTATACAGTATTTGTGTAATCTTCAATAGTTTTTTTTTTAGATAAAACATAAATGCTCAAAAAACAACAACAAATAAACAACACACAAGCAATAATTGTTTTAGTATCTGATCGTCATTAAAATAACCAACATCTCATCAAAGTCAAAAACAAGAGTGCTCATGATGTCTTGGTTCATTCCAGTGAACTGGGAGTGTGTACGCTCTTTGAGAAATACTGATACATTTATTGTGAAATTAAATGTAAAAAACTGTGTTAAAAAACAATAAACATCGACTTAATTGTGAATTGTTGAAAAGGAAAAGAAAGCACACCAAACATTTGACGCTTAAAGCACAATCATTCTCCGTGCTTTTGTTTTGAACATCCTTTCCACTTCGTTCGTCTTCAGATTTTGTATAAACCATTTACAATGCTACGTTATTTGTGTTATTCGTGTAAACGTGCAACATATTTAGTCACTTTATCTTATTTAATCGCGATTACAATTCAATATGTCGCTGTAACAATAAAGAACAGTAGCAGAAACCTGTAATCAAAATGATAAATAATAATAATACGAGTTCACACTCTTATATTCATCTCTGCAGCAAATGAAACCGGCGTCTCTTTCTTCATATTGCTGTGTTTTGCAATCTCAATAAACAAAAACAAACTCCGTTAACTTTTAATGACTGCGTTGTTTACCCAGCAGGTGGACACGACGTCACGTGGGGTCGCAGTACGCCAAAAAATAACAACATGCACGTCCGCGTAAGTGCCTCTCTGCATTGTAATAAGCTAGTCCCCCCCCACCACCACCAAACTCGGCCGATACATTGCGATGTATTGAATCAAGATACAAAAAAACAAGCCGCCGTTTCGCGTTGCGCGTCATGCAAGCGCATTCAAACAGGAGTCGGTGTTACTCGGGCGTTTTTTTTTTACTGTTGCATCGGTAATAACAGCAGCACACACTGACTGAAGACAGCAGCGTCTCTGCACTCCGGGCGGAGGAATATCAACAGCGCGTGTTGTGCGTTTGTTTTTAGCGCTTTTTTAAAACCCTCCGACTCGTAAACACGCAAACCTTTGCATTCCCGAAGGAGATACGTTGACTTCTTTTGGTGAGTTTTCACGTTTACGCCTTTTTATGCAAGTTTGACTTCACTTAGAAGTTGCAGAAGGCTTGTTTAGTGCTTTATTTGTTGTTTTGACAGCAGTTTGTGTTGTTTGAGAGTTCGCGAGGACTCATAACCCTCATAATCAATATTTACATCAAGTGACAGTTTGGGAAGATTTCAGTAATGCGTGTGTTTTGACGTGAATTAACTTTTCGTGTGTTTGTGTAGCTGATTTATTTTGGGTGTTTGAGTAAAAACATTCACTGGGGTAATTTAAACACGTTTGTTTGTTATTAAACAAATGTTAATAATAACAAATAACACAAGTTATGTCCGTTTTAACACAAAGGATTCTAAGTCATGAACTGTAAATATGGCGAAATATGCACGATTCATTATTATTAGTATCATTGCTCCAATTTCAAAGACGTTTCTCTCAACTGTACATCTCTGCTTGTACAGTTACAGTGTTCATATTTCAAGAATGAACTATATTTATTTTAATGCACTGCTTGGGTCCTTTATGATCATGTATAGGAATTTAGATTTGCTTTGTTTTTTCTGATTTTCCATTTTGCTAGGAATTTAGGTTTTTAACTGATGTCTATTGTGTTTGTGTGTATGTGTGTGTATATATATATATATATATATATATATATATATATATATATATATAT
>CAIGQW010000596.1:16286878-16304468 GCA_903798125.1 Danio choprae
TGTATGTATGTATGTATGTATGTATGTATGTATGTATGTATGTATGTCGCATTGTATGTATGTATGTTGATTTTAAAGTGTAAAGCTGAATGAATTATAAAAAAGAAAAAATGAAATTATAAAAATGAATTCTCTGTGTAAACTACAAAAATGAGATTTAAATACATATTTTAATTAAAAAATTTATTACGTTTTTTTTTTATTATTAAATGTTCTGTCCAACAAAATCTCAAGCCGATTTGTAACTTTTTAATTTAGTAGATTTTTGATTCTATATCATATGAATTTGTAAGACCTCATTTGTACATTTTAATCAGATTTGCTAATTTTCCTGTGAATTAAATCATAAATTTTTTTGTGAATTAGACCCTTTTTTTGACAATATGTGAAATATTCTTCTTCATCTAATGTCTATGCCCTAGGACTTGATGGTCAAAATAGCAACAGTGTACTACAGGACCATATGTGTGCAAGTACCATCCATTGGCTTTGGCGTAATATAGCTATTTTATTTGGTGGATCTATTTGAACAAGGATCAATCTAAAACATTGGAATGTGTACATGAAACCTCAAAGGCAAACCCCCCCCCCCCCCCCTTTTTAATACATTGATATGTAAATGAGCTCAAAACTTGAACTGCAATTCATATAATTGTAATTTTTAAGTAGAAAAGCCTAGAGAAAACTTTGAATGTTGGTTTGGCAGCTTTGAAAGTGTAAAAAGCCTCTGACAATGTTGACCAAGCTTTTAAGTTTAATGCAAGTGGAATTAGTTCTGTTTAGACTTCTTTCTCGTCCCGTTCCACTGCTTTTCCATTTGTTTTCCCTTAATATTTCTCTCCTGCTTTCTCCAGACCTATTTTCATCACTTAACTCTTCTCTCTTTCTTTCTTTCTTTCTTTATTTCTTAGCTTCACTCTCTCTGTTATCTTGCCTGTCTGCGGCATGTTGCACCACACACACACACACACACACACACACACACACACACACACACACACACACACACACACACACAAATACACACAGAGCTGGATGCAGACTGACAGTGCTGCCACAGGACTGATTGAAACTCGTGTCTCAAAGTTGCTAATGCTCACTGAACCATTTTATTGAAGATAAAGTAAATAAAAAAGGTCGCCTTATGAGAATTCACTGCAATAGACTAGACTGATCTAGAAAACACACTCGCACACACGGTGCGCAGACGCTCCTCTGATTGGCTCATAGATTCCAGGCGAATGGCTGGGATGAGCTGTTTTCTAGAGGTATGGGAAGGCAAGGAATTTCACAAGTTCAATGTTTTTTTAAAGAGGCCTGAGCGAAAGCAAACGGCTTAATTTAAACCTGTTTCTTGGGAATGGCTTTTATAAATGTACTGAAAGTAGACCTGAGATCTCAGGCATTGCTGTCAGGTAGTGCCAAGGTAATCCAATGTTTGCTTTATTTGTAGCTTTTTTGTGTGTGTGTGCGTTTTATTTTGTTTTCATGAAAGGAGAACTTTTTGATATTTTAAGCGGTCCACAGATGGATTTGAGAATGGCATCACTCACATGAGGTTTAAAATCTCTTGCTTTACCCAATTTTTCAATCTATTTTATTCTAAAATGCTTTTGTGTAAAAGAAAATCTGGTAATCAAATCTGTTCATTTTAATGGCTTTACCTTTAAACCAACAACAAAAAGTTTCTATAAAATATATTTGGGGGTCAATAATTGTCACAATCATTTTGGATCCTTGTTTGCATTCCTTCTCACTCTATATGTCAAAATGTACAATACTATTAAACTATTTGTATTTTTATTTGTACATTTTTGGAAAATTCTATAAATAAAGTTGGGGGGGGGGAAGGGGGTAATATATAAATTCAAAACGTGATGTTTGCAGTCCAGTAAAATCCTGATGTATTAAAGTCCCATTCGTAATATTTAGTTGCTACTACATACAGTACTTTCGTAATCTGTTGCCATTTAAAAATTTTCTCTTTTAAATTTGTATCTGTACTACAATATATATCTGAATTAAATGAAGGCCTCATTTCGAAACAAGTTTGTCTTTTTAGTCCATCTTGATGGGAATGAACAGCATGTTTAAACACAGAAGCCGAACAAAACGGGTCACATTCAATAAGATCCTTGTTCCCATTCAGCCTCATGAAGAATCATCCACGTTCTCCATACATTTACATTTGTCCAAATTTCTATAACCCCCCCCACCTCCCAGCGCACCATTCGTTCTCAGAAGATAAAGCCAGCGTCACAATGTGATTCCCTTTTGGCTTAGAGGAGGTATAGGTGTCACCCTAATACATTAGCATTGTCCTCCGTTATAAATATTCTGCCAGTCCTTCCTCAGTCGGCTGCCTCTGAATGCTGCCACTCGCCGCGTGTATTGTGGCCATTCTGAATCCACTCTGTCTGCCTTTTATCAAACATCCCGACGCTTTGATAGTTTCCTCATTTATTTAGTGAATAGTTTGGAGAGGAAGAAAGAACGAGAGAATGAAAGAAAAGAGTTTTTACATTATGTAAATGGCCAAAGGGGGGGGAGACTGTCTCTAATCTCCCGCACGCTCATCACGGCAGACGTTTGCATTCCCTGATACTGCCCTCCTGGAAACCATTGTTGGGATTTCCAGTCCGGCTCAATGCCTTTTAGAGGATTTTTAATACACACGACTTTCCTCGCAACAACGTTTACAAGCCGCCGTTCAATAAAATCTCAAGTACCTCAATGTTTCCTTTGACTGCTTGTGAGCAAAGCATGAAGTATTATGAATGATACAAGAACATAAGAGAGGGGTTTTGAACGTGTCTGCATGTGCTGGGACTGTATAATGCACTAATGCACTCACACGCATGGGCCAAAATTCTGTTTTTACTGGCTAGCGGGTGAATTCAGAGAAAGTTTACCACCCATTTTTTTCCCCACCAACTGTGTAATTGTATTTCACATGTTTTTAACGTTAAAAAATACGCTTTTTTGAAACGTTCATCATCATAAAATGGCGCCTGTCAAATAAAAATGAAGAGACATCATGGTTTTATGCAGTTTTGGTCACCCTCAAGTGACTTAAAACCTTTTATTTCTTATTTATTTTCTATTGAACACAAAAGAAGAATTTTTTTTTGAAGACACCATTGTCTGGTAGCCATTAGGGCTGGGAGATTTGTTGAATTCGATTTTTAATGCGCATTTTGTCAGTAAAGCCGGTTCTAGTATAACTCCAGCACCTGCTTTCAGATGGAGCAGCGTTTGCTACACAATACACAGAGAAGCTATGTGAAATCCTGTTTAAAATCTAATTTTATTTAATAATCAATGGAATTTTAATAGAATAGTCAATAGAATTTAATAATAGAATTAACATTGACAGCTGTTTGCATCGCTTTTCAGTAAACTCATGCTCTGTGTAGTAAATGCTGCACATGAAAATACCACATTTAAGAACACCTAACTGTGCTTCCCTGATGAGATGTGCATGGTAATTGCAGGTATGAACAATCACGTTTTCTAATATCACTATGGAAGACAATGGCTACCAGTTTCTACCATTCTTCAGGATATACTTTTGTGTTCAACAGAAGGAAAAAAAAAACTCAAAAAAGGTTTAATAATGATGAATGACATTTGTTTTGGTGAACTATTCTGTTAAGGAATGAATTTTCAGGCAACATTGAGTTTTGAAGAAACAAAAACCACTAAAGCATCTTACATAAACTTAAATTTGTGATTTATATGAAATCTGTCACAAGGATTCCATGTTCAAATACTATTAGGGAGTTCGTATTCATGATAAGTATAACTTTAAAGTTATTAAGTTGTAACACAAGTGGTCATTCACTTAATAAAATGTAAAAAATTATTTGTTTTTATTTTAAAACTTAAATTTATGTCTTCATTTTTTTTGTTGAATCAAATTAACTTTTTTTAGTCATCTTAACATTAGAACATCAGTAAAACTGACAATACAAAATGATAAGCTAAATCTTGAAACCTGATTAACTTATTCAAATAATTAATTAACAAAAACATTTGTTATGAGTTTTTGTCGTATACATTTTTACAGTGCAGCGGGTGGAAATGCCTGACCAACTTGTAATCACATCACTGACTGAAAATCAATGTTAATACCAATGAGAAACAGGGACTATATATTCTAATTGCACAGTAGACTCATTTTGTACATGCAGCTTGGCTAATATTACTATTAAAGTCAATTCAATTGAACAAATTCACAATCAATAGAGAATCTACAGTACAGTATTTTTCCTTCTGATATGCTTCCTCCAATTCTTAAGCTCAAAATTTTGAGTCCCTCACTCTTAATTGCAATTTTGGTGGTATTTGAATCCATTCAACTCATAAATACATTCCAGCTTGACTCGAATGAATCATTAAATCAGCCGGATTTGTTCTTTGTTCAAATAAAACCAAATAATGTTTGATATAGTTTTTTAAGCTGTCGGCCAACCGCCGAACAATGCTAAGTTTAGTTGAATTTGGCGCTTGGAGGAGTGTTCATTTTGGACCCTGCGTGTACAAACACACCGCATGTTCTCAGGGCCGCCCTTCATGCTCAACAAACTGACAGCGCTAATGCAGGGTAATTATAACCTTTAAGTAAGGATAAGAAAGCAATTGTTGACAGCAAATTGGCTTTTAGCATGCATCTTGTGCACCTGCGTGTTGATCAGAGGCTGTGATACACAGAGGTGAGCTATTTGTGCCAAGAACACTCTCTCACAACATACACACCACATTTGCGAATCTGTGCATATATTTGCTGGTTCTCTCTCTCTTTATGAAAGCGTGCATATGTCGACTAATGAGCTTTCTAAATATACAATTTACCCACTTCACCAAAAGAACGAGGTGTTTGTGTGGCTTTTTTCCCTCCTCAAATTGTTTCCTTTCATTGCCTTGACAGCATAGAGGATTAGCAGGATAACTGCTAACAACCATCAACGTGTTTTCATCGTGGTGTCACATAGCATTTTTCTTTTTTTTTTTGTATTCCCACCCCCCCTACATCGCTCCCTTGATTCGCACGGCATCTAAAACTGAAAAAAGAAAAAAACAATCGCTCCGACCTCCAGTGGCCCTTTATGACGTACAGTGAGTTAAATGGTTTGTAAGACGTTTAATTACCAAATGGTGTAATCATTATTCATCTCATGATTAGTTGTATAATTTTAAGCGAATCTCCTCCCTTGAGTCCTGTGTTTCACAGATCAATAGATTTAGAGCTGGAATAAAGGGGGAGGATTGGACAAAATATCCTTCTGATGTTTCCTTAGCGGACCAATCTCTCATTTATTTATATAATTAGCTTTCATATATGTTTAATTAAATGCAAATTTAGTGGTACGGCATTCTAGTTAGTGCACTACGCGCTTTATAGAGCATGCATTATTTAATATAGTGTTTAAGTACACAGCAAGCAATAAAAACACATTTAAAACACCATTTCAATGCTAATTGTCGGAAGTGAATCACAGTGAAACACTTTGTTAAAGGGACAGTTCACCTCATCCTCTTGGGTCAAAACTGTTTGAGTGTCTTTCTTTTGGTGAGCATGTAGATATTTTGAAGGATTTTGTAGCCATTGACTTCCATGACATTTTTATATAATAATAATAATAATAATAATAATAATAATAATAATAATAATAAAGTAAAATAAAAATAATAATAAAGTTTTGGAAGCTCTAGTAAATGGTGAATACATTTTCCTTCTTGGCTGAACTGTCTCTTTAAATCACCATTATAGGTGTTTGTATAGTGATAATCATAAATGATAATTTTAGAAATGGGAATTGGAATTGTGAACCATTTTAATCCTTGATTTCAGCCTCATAAAAGCTGCTTAAGATATTGTGTAATTTTGACAAAGATGATAAAGATTTAACAAATGCATTCTTCGGAAATAATTAATTAGTGTACAATTAGTTCCCAGACAAGTAAAAGAAAGTAAAAAATTATTTCTTACCCTACCCTCATTCTAGTTCACACATGGGTTGCTACTATGTAGTGTTCAATTATCGCAGGAAGTGTTGCGAGGTTTAAATGGAGAATCCTTCATGCCAAAACATTCATTTCCATGCTATGAAGCTCAGATGCATTTGAATACAATTGTATTAGATGTTCCCATGCTGTGCTTTTTGTAGATGATCAGGATAAATGCCTATTTTTCTCACGACAGGTGAGTTTTGTTCAGGTGTTTCTGATGCAACTCTTCACATTTCCTGCTTGAAAATCCACACGCGCACATGCAGGGTCTTACAGTTATTCACTCTGATGCCTTTTGCCCACTGCTCCGCCGAGACGCTTCTCTGTCTTTAGTCACCACAAAGAAGAAATGACAGATTACAGGCTTTTGCCAGAGTACATATCAGTCTGTGGCTTTCCTGGAGATCAAGTCTTGGGTCAGGCACTTGAGGAATGCCCAGACACATCACTGGATGGCACTGTTTCCATTTTCTGCTCTTCTGAACCCCCTCGGCCGGATCAACAGGGCTTGTTTTAAGCAGGCTGAGAGCACTTGAAAAGGCATGAGCTTTAAGAGAGCCGAGGGCTTCTCAAAACTCTGTCCCAGCACGGAAAGCATGGATCCTGGGGAAGAAGATCCAACAGAATGGAGTCCTCCACCTGGAGAGGGGTGGTCTTATTTGATCAATTAGTATTGGCACTCAGTCATTAGTCATTCATTCATTCATTCATTTATTTTCCTTTGGTTTAGTCCCTTTATTTATCAGGGGTCGCCACAGCGGAATGAACCGCCAACTTAGCCATTATATGTTTTACACAGCAGATGCCCTTCCAGCTGCAACCCAGTACTGGTAAACATACACACTCATTCACACACATACACTACGGCCAATTTAGTTTATTCAATTCACCTATACCGTATGTCTTTTGGACTGTGGGGGAAACAGGAGCACCCGGAGGAAACCCACGCCAACACGGGGAGAACATGCAAACTCCTCAGTCATTACTATAAATGTTAATAACATTTTCAAACACAATACATTGTCTAGTAAACTCTGTTTGTGTTGAAATGTAATCGAATGTCAGTATTTGATGAGGTTTAAAGGGTCTAGTTTAGCGTGCAATTAATATAATAAATTTAAAAGATTGTTCACCCAAAAATGAAAATGTACTCACTATTTACTCATCCTCATGTTTTTACAAACCTTTATGAGTTTCTTTTTTTCTGAAGTAAGCTGAAAACTGGTAGCCATTGACAGCCATAGTAGGAAAAACAAATACTATGGAAGTCAATGGTTACTTATAATATTATAATACTTAAAATATCTTCTTTTGTGTTCAACAGAAGAAAGAAAGTCAAACAATTCTGGAACAAGTGAGTAAATGACAACAGATTTTTCAATTTTGGGTGAACTATCCATTTGAGTAGTTTAAAAAGAGTTCCTTAGTACTATTTGTGTGCTATTATTCACACAGCTTTTATGAGTTTGTAATAATTTAAATATTTAGAGACTGTAATAATATAATAGACTACTTTAAATATTTAGACATTAAAAATAAATTATGCTGCATGCTAATTAACATGGGAAAAGTTGACTAGTTATTGACCAAGTTGCACTTTTCTTTACCTATTCATACAGATTTTGCATTCATAAATGTAAAAACATTTAAGTAAGAATTGTCACTTTTTTTTTTGTTGCATTGTTTCGAATCAGGACTTTTTCCAGCATTCACCCCTTCGCACTTTTTTTTTTCTACAGGAATTTGGAGGTTATTCATCCGTTTAAATTAATTAAATTAGATTCCTCTGATGCTGCCAGGCGTTCAGATGATAATTGCATCAACACGCCGAAACATAATAGCGCTCTGAGTGTTTCCAGCGCAGTTCATTTCAATCTAAATCCAGAGCTCCTCTGGCGAGACCGTCAGAAAGACCCCTCGTCTTCATCTGGAACATCTCCTCCAACTTAACAATTTATCAGGGGCCAACTTGTAAAAACTGCGGTCGGAGACGTTTTTGTTAATGAAGCGTTTACAGAATCCTCATAGCCAAATGGTAGGGCTGATATTCGACATGCTCCAGCTGTGCAGTCTCTCAGAGGAAGCCTGATGCAGATCCAGCTTTTCTTTTTTTTTTTTTTTTACAGTCGCACCTTCCTAAATAAAGGTGGGAGTGTAATTGAGTGATGTGCGCCGGGGGAACAGCGAGAGATTGAAGGCTGTGTACTGGTAAATAGATAATCACACAAAAGTAAATGGGGTTTTCAAAGCTCAATCTACTCCGCCAGCGTGAGCTCGTTTGCATGTTAATCACCGCCGCGATTTCCCTCATCACGAGGAAGTCCGCACTCTTTCATAACCAGCTTTTAATTGCATTTAAAATGTCACAGAGGTGAAACACATGTAATTTAGCCATAACTGTGTCCAAATTAATGGCCTCTACTCAGGCGTTCCATTCAATGGACTCAAATGAGTCTGTCACTTTGGTGTTTTGATCTTTTATTTTTACATTTTTTTCACCCACTTAGTACTGTATTTATTTGAAATGCATTAGACGGCTTCTGAATATATCTCAGTGATGTCTGTTTGGAGCATGCATTCATTTACCAAAAAAAAAAAAAAAAAGCACTGTTATGCATTTCGCCTTGGACGTTAACGAGGGAAAAACGGATGAGATTAGACAAGGGTGAAAAAGTCAGCGAACTGGATTTAAAGAAATGAAGTTTATTTTTCTTCATCACCAGGTGTTCTAGCACGTATAAATTACCGAGATGATGTTTCCATAACAGAGCGGAGGGCACTCCAGAGAGCCAAACCTGCAAAACAGACCTATTTAATTTTTCATAGAGGAGGACCATCAGGAGCAATAAGCCAATATTCTCCTTCCCCTTTTTCCAGATGCTTTCTCTAGCCTTGCATCTTTCCAAACCCTAGCCTTTACATTTTTCCAGAAAAAAAAGGCGGTTCTGCCGAGACCTACATGAAAGAAGAGAACTGTTGAAATGTTAATTTTACCATCTGCTGTCGAGGCCTGCTACCTTTGTGCGAGCGAGTGTGTGTGTGTGTGTGAGTGAGTGTGTATGTGTGTGTGTGTATGTGTGCGCGCTTTCTCTCCCTCCGTCTTAAATTCCCAGCGGTTCTGTTCTGTTTTATGAATGTGCTGGTATTTTGGTTGTTTGAAGTTTTTCGGATCTGGGAGTTTGAAAGTCAGACTTAGAAAAACAGAATGCCACAAGACGCACCGAGTGACAGACCGATTATCCTGCCCTCGTAGTCCTGATAGCGCTCGTCCCCTTTGCGTGTTCAAACGATTAGTTGCGCTTCCACCCTGGCTCGCATTGGTCGCCTTGGTATACCAGACACTTCATGAACCAGTAGCTCAGCTCCAGACACAGACTGAAATGTGTTGGTTTTTTATTTATTTAAATAGAATTTGTTTATATTTGCAATCTCTTCCAGGGGAAATCTGGATGACTCATACTGCATTGATGTTTTAAAGGTTTGTCATTTCAGGTGCTCTCTTGAATGCATCTGGATATCCTAATCTAAAATATTATTTCGATTTTGTATGTGAAGATATAAATTTAAGAAGCAAAAGTATTTAAAGGGATAGTTCAGCCAAAAAATTAAAATTACCTTCTCATTTATCCTCCCTCGTGATGTTTAAGAGCATTATATGAGTTTCTTTCTTCTGTTGAAAAAAAGAAAAAAAAGAAGATATTTTGAAGAATGCTGGTTTCTGGGATGCATCAACTTCCATAGTAGGAAAACAATGACTATGGAAGTCAATGGGTGCCAGCCGGCAGCATTTTTTAAAAATATCTCATTTTGTGTTTCTCAGAAGAAAGAAACTCAAACAGGTTTTGAACAAGTGACGGGTGAATAAATAGTGAGATAATACTCAATTTAGGGTGAACTATCCCTTTAATCATTTTTTTATTTTATTTATTAAAGAAATACTTTTTTTTTTTAAAGAAATACTTTTTACGAATAAAAACCCCCAAAACGGCTTAAAACCAATGAAGTTAATAATAGGGGTGGGCATTAATATTGAATAGCATATTTGATTGGGGGAACTACAGTGCAGGATGAGTCTTCAGACTTTTTGTGCCATTTTCCATTAAACTAAAAGGTAATAAACAGTTTTTTTAGGGAATAATTAATGAGTAATTAACAATTTTTAGTAAGAAAGAAAAAAAATCACTGAAAATACAATACAATTTGGCATAATTCACAATATATTTTGATCTGTTTTCTTTAGATGACCTGACACACTTTAAGCCATAAAACCGGATTTCAAGGTGTCTTCAATCCACTCCCCGCATTATGAGTTTGAAAATGTAACTATGCTGAGTTGGTTCAGGCCTTTTCCACAAATGAAGGAAAAAAACAAAAAAAAAAAAACAACCGAAACTTGAATCCCGTCAAAACGATTTTCTTCTCATTGCGGGACGAAGCTGACACTTTTTAAACAACATTTTATCAGGTCCGCCGACGGGGTTTCTGCCAAATGGACAGATTCCATTGTGAGATTTGATAGTTGGCAATTAAGCCGAGACATCCTGAAATGCGACTGTGTGCAGAGTTGCAGAGCGTTTGCCTTGGCCGGGATCGGATTGTTTAGTCTGCTCTCATTGTGAAGCCAGCGCTGTTTCTGAGCAGCAGTTGACGGTTGTTTGCAAAGCGCAGGGGGAAAATGTGAGAGGCCACTGTTTCTTGCCATTTATTTATTTTTCCCTGTCCTTGGGATTGGAATCAGATTTTTTTTTTTTGGTTCCTGTTACTCTATTCTTCGGGAATTATTCTTCTTTTTTTTTTTTCTCCTGTATATGTGGCTGCTGAAATGTAGACTTTTCATGACCTCACTGTGCAGGCTGTGTTTCATTAATGACCAGCTCTGCGGTTTGGGTAGAGGAATAGTTTTCATATGACACCGTCTTGCATTAGTGCAGCGCAGCAGCTGCAGAGAGGCTGAACGCAGCCAATTCTGTGGCTTTGAAAGGTGTGAAAAGTTCAAGTCCCTGCTGCAAGAACCTTGCATTTATAATCGCATGTGTAAATTTTGCGTCGTGCATTTGGTGTGCGTGTGTGCATGCGTTAAACCGGAACTGCTGGAGACTTAAAAAAAAAAGTTACCTGCTAATGAAAGGTTGCTGTTTGAGTCTCATGACAACCTTGACAATTTTATTGCAATATATTAAAACCAGTGTGCAGCATCCACCTAGATGACGCGATAGCAGCCATATTGCCCCAGACCACACATCAGCTGATTGGTGGAGAGGAGACAGAGTGATTAAGCCAGTTATCGTATGAGGATAGTTAGGAGGCCATGATGGACAAAATTTGGCTAGGATGCCGGGGTTAAACCCCTACTCTTTTTTCGAAGGACATCGTGGGATTTTTAACGACCACAGAGAGCCAGGACCTTGGTTTAACGTCTCATCCAAAAGACGACGCTTACTGAGCAGTATAGAGTCCCCATCAATATACTGGGGCATTAGGACCCACACAGACTGCAGGTTGAGCACCCCCTGCTGGCCTCACTAACACCACTTCTGGCAGCAACCTAGCTTTCCCATGTGGTCTCCCATCCAGGTACTGACCGGGTGCAGCCCTGTTTAGCTTACTTTTGTTTACATTATTTAAGCCAATAAAGTACAGTTAATATTTGGGAGGGGCATGTTTATTGTATATATTTCTTTACGTTATTTAAACCAATAGAGTTTATAATGGGGGAGGAGCATTATTATTGTATGTTTTTGTTTACACTTTTTAAACCAATAGGGTACAGTTAATAATGGGGAGGGGCATTATTATTGTATAGTGTATTTGATTGGAGGAAAAAAAACTACAGTGCAGGATGAGTCATCAGACTTTTCAATGCCGTCACCAACTTTATAGTGATGTAAATATACTGTACATTAATGGCAAACATCCACCAAAATGCATTTTTTGTCAGGAGGAATCATATAAATGAGTTTTTAATTGACTGTGGGGCATTCAATACACAAACTCTACTTCTGCACCGTATTAAAAATCCTTCAGGGGGAGCCTGAATTTGTCCAGGCTAAACAAAATGCCCATGTTTAGTGCCCGTATTTTCCTTTTACACACTCAAAAAATAATTTTTGCTGCTTGTTCAAACTGCTTATTTAAAATGTGATGAATCAACACAGTTCTTGAGATTTTAATTGTTTCATGTTCAATCCACGATTTAAACGATCAAGTTAACTTAATCAATTGGTGCTGGGACAGCACGAAGGACATTTTTTGGAGCGCAGGTTTCTTTTGTGATTCAACTAGAAAAATTCACATCACGCATGTTTCTGTGGTTTTCAGAGATCTTTATTAGTGCGTCGTAGTTAGCAAGCTGGCACTGAGGGATTGTTGTTAGTCTAAAGGGTTTAGGGGAGATGGAGTCCCAAACTTGAACAATGGAGGGATTAGCTCACAGTCCAGCTATGTATTTGAAGTCTTGTCTGAGTTTGTTTAGGGAGGTGGATGTGCGTTTGGATGACCCGACGGCAGCTGTTGGGCACTTTTAAACTGTCAGAACATCCTTCCATTTTTATTTTTTCTCCTTCCAGTAAAAGGCAAGAGTCTTGTACGTGTCGAGCTCCTAATGAGGAGGGGGGGGTTAGTTGGAAGTTTACTGTGGGCTTTGGCTCGGGTTTGTGAATTTCAAAAGGGTCGTGGTTGTAACGTTTACAGTTTCTTCTGAGGCTTTCTGAGTTTGATTATTTAGATGTGTTTGTGTGGGTTGAGTTATTAGTTAATTAATCAATTCATTATCACTCTGATGACACTGTTTGCAGAGGGAAGAAAACGCAGTAGCAACACGTCTAAACATTTTAAATGCTTGTGAAAATGGAATTTGATTCCAGGAGAAAGCTTTATTGACTTGCAATGACTTTCTACTGTGAATACTATATGTTTTTTATGGTTATCGTGCATATTTACTACCATTGAGTCTAACATTGAGTATTTATATGACCAAAAATCTTGTCCAAAAACATTTGATTATAGGGCTGCACAATATATCGATTTATCACGCGATCATTCACAATAGTCACATTGCGAGTATATGCAATGTTGAGTCTGGATTAAAAGTGATAATTTCGCAAGTGTTTTTTGAGGATGTGAGGATTTTAAAAGCATTCAGGCTTAGGAAATTGTACCATTCGTAACTTTGACAAAATTTAAAAAAACTATTAATTTTATTTAATTGCTTATAAAACGAAGACTATGCAGTATTATTTTACAATTGATTTCCCCTACAGAATCATCCCAATCAATTTTTGCAAATAATGCAACTAATCTAGTGAAATTGTATTCATATTGCAATATATATATATATATATATATCGCAGAATAAAGAATATCGCAATGTTAGATTTTTCCAATATAATGCAGCCCTATTTGATTGCTTTAAAATCACAGAGCAGTTCTAAAATGTTACGTAATTGTCGTTTTAAATCTTAATACTTTAACCTTTCTAACCCCTTGGTTTTTTACCTGTTTGTCATGAAGAAGCTTCTAATCAAATAAATACATTATATTATATTAATGCTATTCAGTTTTTATATGCATTTCAATAAGAACAGGTCAGAATATTTTCTTCTGTTTCTAAATAAATATTTGATGACAAAACATTGTTTCACTCATATTTATTTTCACATACGCTCAACATTAAAGTAGTCACTTTAATAAGTATATCAAAATGCACTTTTAGAATTTGAATTGAATGCAAACACTAAAATGCGACCTATAGTCTGGGAGCGTTTAATTTGGTTTATTTGAAAACACTTATTGTGGCTTGAAAAGCCCTTTTTTCCCCCTATGCTTTGGCTTCTGGTACAAATTGTCTAAGCTTTTTACGGTACAGAGCAATTTGTACTTTGAATAGAAGCCGCCGTTTAATAAGTTTGTTTGACTGTATTTGATTGAGCCGTAATGGAGCATCAAATGCAGACTGGTCCGCGTTTCATAGCAAATGCTTTCATTTTGAACTCTTATTTTGTTATTTAATTAATTTTTTTCACCCCCTTCCTTCCTTTTGCATAAACAATTACAATTTTTGTTCCATTCCAGGAATTAATGAAAACCATTTGCATTGGGGGGGAGGGGGATTTGTATGTGCGCCGCTGTTTTTCAATGTCATCGCTGGCTATTTTATTTTTTTTTGCAGCTGAAATGACAGAAGAGGACTGCTTTTAAGTACCACGCAAGCAAACCGATAAGTGAATCATTCCACTCTCTAAACCCTTTTTATTGGGACTTTAATAACCACTGTATTATAAATTATAATGTATTCCTCCGTTCGCTAATGCCCTTCAATAGAACCGTCTAAAACGTGGCTTGAAAGTTATTGTGGCTACCTTTTCAAAGGCAAATCAATTACATGTTTTGGGTAATGCACCGTAATTCCGCCCGTCGATGAATTGAAGCGATTCTGAGGGAAGCGGATGTTTTTTTGTTTGCGCTCCGCACTATTGACTGCGTCCAATCAAGAACGAGCATTCATCCTCCATTCTCGCCATAATGGAAACGGCACCTGATTACGACCTCCGCTTATGTTCGCCTAATGGAATATGAAGTTGGCGCTCGCTGCATGTTGTTAAAGCAATTCCAGCCCAAAAGTTTTCGCTCCAACTCGCCGCTAAAAAGAGTCGGCCATTTCTGCCAAATTGCAGAGCGCAAGACTTAAGAAGGATATCGGTAGGCAGATCTTAAGGAAGTAAAAATTGCCACTTGCATACTGTCTTTGACCGGCCGCGCCAAAGCTTAACCACTCCACGGGAACATGTGCCGTTTAGGAAGATATAAAGGAGTGATTTTATTACTCGGTACATCTCTCCTCAGAAGCGATTTCATTTCTCTTTTCAGCCGCCACAGGAGTCTTTATTTGATCTCATATTCCTGAATTTAACTGCCTCAAACTGGCCCGGCCTCAGTTTATTTTCATTTGGAAAACACATTTTCTGTTCAAGAGGACACGGGGGTAGTTGGGATTGAGGCAGGGGGGCTGTGTCGAATGTAAATGTCTTCTTTTAGTCACTTTTTTTTTTTTCGCCCGTAGATTATTGCGGTCCAAACTTTTCATTTTCTCCCACCCAGAGCAGAGCAGATCCGACGTGTGCCTACAGATGAGGCCATCGAGTCTTAGTCTTTCACTTCCAGTCTTTGTAAAGGGCTTGGACTATTGAAGGAGACCATCTGCTTGTTCACAGAGTTTTAATGCTCACTATTTGGGTATTTCTTCAGCTTTGCGTGCGCTCAATTGCTAGCAGTTTTTTTTGAAGCAACAAATGTCACCTTTTGCTAGCGTTTGGTAGTGAAAATGGTATTTTAAACACTTTTTTGGGGTTAAATGTGTCTTGCTGAGGTTAATTTTGGTCGGCTTAAATATTTCCCAAGTGCTGTTTAAGAACACATTTCTACACATACTATTGTTAATAATGCAATTCTAATAACTAATTTTGTTTGTAACTTTGTCTTTGCTGTTATGACAGTACATAGAATTTTACTATTTATTTTGCAAGATAATGGTAATCAGTTTAAAGCTTATCAAGGATAATAAGGTTTGCTAGGCAAATTTGGTTAATTGGTTAACTGTGGTTTGTTCCGTAGCCAATCGAAAGCCGAAAGAGAAAGCATCTATTATGGGATGTTATCATGTAAACACTACTTTTATTCCAGCCAAACTAAAAGAAACAAGTCTTTATCCAGAAGAAAAGTAAATACTGTCAAAATTTCCTTGCTCTGTTAAACATCACTTGGAAAACATTTGAAAAACATTTCAAATTTCACAGAAAAGCTAATAATTTTGACTTAAACTATGTATGCATGTGTGTATATATAGCATTTAATATATAAATACTATATAGTATATAAATAAATCTTAACACATCTTTAAATAAATAATCAATGTTAAATTAAAAGGTGAAAAAAGTTACTCAGGATGGATGGATGGATGGATGGATGGATGGATTTCCATAGTTTTAAGATTAAAAGGCAGCTTCTAGGACAAGGATAAATCTATAAAACATGTCCTATACATAGAAAACCATCAAAAAAAAAGTTTCCAAGACAGTTTTAATGTGACTGTCATAAAAAAATCCATTGGTTTTAATACAGATCAAACCTTTGGCCATAAAACCACTCATAGTTGCAGAAACGCCCATTTATCTCAGGCCTGCGGTTGGGAATCGCTCTTGTTCTTGCGTTCTCAGGCTGTCTGATGCACCCAAACAACTTCAGATTATGTCACGTGTTGACACAGATGTTCAGCTGTGTGGTGCAGGGTGAGATGTTGTAAAATATCGTCTAGTCCAAACAGGGCTCCCATCTCTCCAGAGCCTGATCATCCCTGATTTCGGGATTTGAGTGTCTTTGCTGGATTCTCCTGCAAGTAACACCTCTGTAACCTGCCTGATGACAGCACTTTGAAAACATTCAGCAGTTTTCAGACAGCAGAAACCCTGCCCCTCTTTCTCTCATATAATTTTTTTTATTTGGCTGGCCTCCATACAGTGAATTACCTCCAGATGTAATTCCTCTGCCAACCCCCGCCCTCCCCCCTTACTGAATTAGTGGCTAGTAAAATTAGGTTTAAATTAGCTGCGGCATGGAGAACGGTTAAGTTTGAAATTTCCTTATAATGAGTTTATTATTCTTTGGTGGGATGCCATTTTCCTGAATTAATTTTTTTTTTTTTTTGAGTAATTGCTGTCTGATTGAATAGGATCAGACCTCTGGATTGGATGTAGCCTGTGTAGTTTTTGGGTTCTGGTGTAATGTGAGAATAACTAAGATGCGTCCAACTTTCCTGCTGCTTTTTATCACTCTATTTTTCCTCTGGTTTCTGTTTGTTCTTGCGTTTGTGATTATTGAGAAAGAATTGTTAAGAAAATATTTAAAATATTTGGAGGGTTTTGTGTACATCTTTACATGTTAAGCCGCACTTATAACAAACTTAGCCCAGTTTTATGATCATATAAATCTTTTTAAAGTATATTACTGTTGTTTCTACTTGTGGTTGATGATTCAAACAAACCCTAACTCCTAAATATAAAAGTTCTTTAACGGGATCAGAAAAAAACCCTTTACATCCAAAGGACATACCATTACACTGAAAGTTCTTGACTGTAATAAATGCTGGGTTCCACACAATCCCTTCATGTCGTCGCAATGCAAATCGATTAAGTTAACTTAATGGTTTTTTACAATTTTAAGTTGATTGAACATAAAACAATTAATAAAACATAAAACAATGTTCTTTAAGGTTCCTCAAGAAAAAATAGTTCTTAGAACTTTTCATAGAAAGGTTCTTGGAAACTTTTGAAGCTTTATTTTTAAGCACATCATTAAAAACGTCTGTCATCTTAAACAGAATTAGAAAGTGTAATGCTTTCTAAGCAAGAAAAACATACTTTTTTGTGATTGTTTTTTTTGTCTTCTTGATAAACATGTTGAATTAAATATATTATCACAAAAACTCCTTTATTTTGAATGATTTTCTTAATCATCAGCCTTTTCCTTTAAATTGAATCATTCAAAAACTAAATGTTGTTGACAAATCATTGTCTTGTTCATTACC
>CAIGQW010000596.1:16337092-16376409 GCA_903798125.1 Danio choprae
TAATAATAATAATAATAATAATAATAATAATAATAATAATAATAATAATAATGTTGTTCTAAACAGCTATCATCTTTCTTAAAAATTTATCAGCTTGATTATTATTATCATTATTTTTATAAGTGACAGTTTTCACCATCATGTATCACAAAATAATCACTTAAAATATGTTTTATTTTGGTCTAATTATAAATGTGAAATGTCTTGAATATTACTGCATTTATTTAATTAGTCTCTTAGTATAATGATAATTTACATCATCAATAATAATAATAATAATAATAACAATTTGTCAGTTTAATTCAATCACTTAAATATAATGTATAGTGTAAATATAATGGTGTTTGTATGTCCTAATCACATTCTATGTCCTTATTGTACATGCTGTTTGAGAGGAGTCACTATAAAGAAGGATCTTTCTTTCCTTTTTTTTATATATTATTTTCTTTCTTTATTTTATTTGATTCAACTCAATTGTTTTTCCACTTCACCAAATTCAGTTGTTCGGAGGCCGTCCAGACCCCCCGATAAGCCCTTTCTCACTGGCAACTGCTGCACTAACACATATCACAGCTATGGATGACCTTTGATAAAAAGCGGGTCTGTTCCATCCTTTTGTCAGTCAACTTTCCTCACAACAGTGGTTGGAACACTGTCCACACGCTGACCCACTGCCGTTGTGTGTCCAAACGGACCTTTAACATGCTCAGCTGTCATTCATTCTGACGTTCATGTGGCGCTCAACATCGAGACAAGCTGCAGGGCTGTTATGTCCTCAGCGCACGTCTTGTTTATGAAATCCGTGCCTGGAGCGACGCTTTCTATTCATGAGTGGCCTGGCCCTCATCAGACCCCTATGTCCTAAACACACTTACATAACAGATATGGTGTCAATATTTTGCTGTCGAGAGTGGGGGCCCTATCTTTGCACAGACCTCGCAGACCACCGGCCAATCAGCTCTGTTTGTTTGTTCAGCTTAAACTGTTTGTCCTTTGTTTTTCGTGGTCGCAGACTCCTGTTGGATTGATAAGGGTTGTGCTCTCTCGCTCTATCTCTGTGTTGTTGTGCGTGTTCTCCATAAAGTTGATGTGTGCCCTCTGCAACTGGAGGCCTGGAGATCTTCCAGTGCACAAAACCTCCTATGAAACGCGTGTTGAATTCTGATCTTGAAAATGTTTTTAAGTTTTCAAAAAAGGTTGCAGATGTTGTTGCTAGAAGATATTGTGGTTGTTGCTAGAAGGGATACAGCTCTGGCCAGAAGCTAACGAGAATTATTTGTATTAGTTATTAAAGGGGGCCTAATATGCTTCTTTTTACAAGATCCAAAATACGTCACTGATGTCCCTAGACTGTGTATGTGAAGTTTCAGATCAAAATAGCTGAAAAATAATGTTTTATAACTTTGTAACCTTTTTAGGCCTACACACTTTATTCTGTTTTCAAATTTTAACCTGTATATGTGCTGTTGTATTGATTAAATTCATTTCACAAATATTTTACAGCATTGAAAGTGATGATATTAAGTGTCTATGAATGAAATGATTATACAAAGGTTCAGGAATTGATCACGCAAAATGACCGATCATGCAACACGCCAACATCCAAAGTTTCAAGACTTAAATCACGTCCTCAAATGTTGCATGAAAAAAGAACAAAGACCTTAAAAGCGCATTAAAGACTTGAGCATGAAATAAGACATTCAGAAAGCGGTGTCTTATGAAAAACACCAGTTCTTATGAAGCACAGTTCAGGAATCTGCTGTTTGTAGAGAATGAAGCAACTAGAAAAATCTCATTATATGTATCAAATATGTATTTAGCAGCTGTTCGAATGGATTTGACCACATGTGCGTACGTAATTGAAGAGCAATCCAGTCAAATGTGTTTTCGACCACATCTAAATGTTGTGAAAAGTGGACAAGCTCAAAAAATTTCACACACCATTCACACATGTACTTGTCCATTTGTGATCGGATCAATTAAAGCGCATCTTAATACCGAGTGTGAAGTATTCTCATCAAATAATTGGATAATTCTCCAACCGATCAGCTTCCTTTAGCTAGTTATTCCTCACTGTGAGACTTGCGTTGTCTTGTAATAGACTTTGCGAAAGCCTCATTGGCTGTAAAAGCTTGAGGAACGAAGATGTGTTTGTAATGATGTGCCAAACTGCGACTGGCTGCTAATGCTTTTCATGCTTGTTTTAGCGCTGGGAATGTTGCAATGTATTCCTCATTACCCCTGCGTTAAGTCTAAACACAGAGTGCCTGGTGAAAGGGGGTGAGAGAGTTGACATATGTTTCTTTCGCTTGTCTCTTTTTCTCTCCGCTGATCTCGGCACGGCTATTAACGTAGCCGAGGAACGCCTGTGTAAACATTCACGTTTCTCTCCTCCGTTTTTGTATAATAGTGACCGGTATCGCCTTTCCCCCTCGACCTCGCTATCTGAAACCAATTACGGCTGATCCATTTGGGCAGAATTGTATTTTCATAAGGATTTCCAAGCCCTCGCAATCATGTGTTTGTGTGCGTGTCTGCCGTGTGCGCTTCATTGTACTGAATGTGCAAGTTTGTTTCTTTCTGTTCTCCCCCCACCTCCTCCTCCTCCCAGTCCTTAGAGATAGATATCAACATCAAATATGTTCCTGAGTGCCTTGTTATTTACGCTCCAGCCAGGGTTCTCCTTGAGCTCCTAGCTCTGAGGAATGTGATGCATTGTGCTGTTTATACAATGTGTGCATTAATGGATGGCAGCCTGCATTTCTTCTGCACAGCAACAAAACTTATAGGATGAAGAAAAGCAAAGCAAAGCAAGCTGCTTCCAGCCGTCCGGCGAAACTTCGGTGGTTGCTTTTGTTGAGTGTGGAAAGCACCTAATATGCCTTTGTGCCGCATTCTGGGGGTTTTTCACACAAGGGCGAATATCAGTAATAACTTTATAATGCGGTGTTGTCACTAATAAGGAATGTTTTTGCAGTATGACAGGACAAGGACGGACAAAAAAAAAATCGGCTGGAAATATTATAGGAATAGTTCAGCCAGAATGCGAAAGTTCGGTCATAATCATTGTTATTCCAAATCTTTTATGATTTTTTTTTCATTGTCACTCTTCCATTTAATAAACATAAAAGAGGACTGAGACATAACAGTAGCACGTATGACTTGCAGAATTTCTGAAATTTGCTGATTTCAAAATGCAAGTTATTCAATTAGATTTTAGCACTTTTGTAGACTGTTCTCCATTGTATTTGGATCATTCGATCTGGATCATTGATTTAGGCTTCATTGATGTCTGCTTTTTTATTAGACAAAAGTATAAGATGGCTTCAGAAGACCTGGACTAGAGGTCATATAATGTCACTTGGAGTGCTTTTCAGACACTTTGGACTTCTGAGGCCTTTTTGAGGGGGTAAAAAGGACAGAATTTTAGCCCAGTTCCTGAACAAAGTAAGCAGATTAATTGAATGTGTTCACAAAACCACTCGAAATGATTCATTTGAATCGAATTGAATAGCCTTATCCATTTATGAGTTTTCTTTGTCATTTTAGCAGCTTTATATCACCAGCTTCATTGTATACTGACAAAAAGTGCCCCAGAATATTCCTGGAGAATATTCCTATTTGGAGCTTCGCTGCAAAAATAATGCAAGACATGTTTGGAATAACATCAGGATGAGTAAATAATGGCATGATTGGGCGAATTATCCTTTATCCCCTAACTGTCCGTTTAATATGCAAAGTGGAGTTGATTACAATCCCCCACCTTCCCTGCTTTCATGTCCGTATTGGAAAAACCATTAAATGTCTCCGTCCATGTGCTGTGGGAAGTGACACTCCCTTGACCTCTGCCGTGTATTGAATGACTTCTTTGACTTTGTCTTTTTATTCATCAGAGGACGGTGAGATGGTATTGATCGGGGCGCAGATAAACATTTCCTCCTGTTAATTGTTGTGCTAAAGCCATTAGCAGAGCGCTAAAGCCACACAATCACAATCACCGCTTGGATGGGCGTGAAATCTCCCACAATTTAAAATCTCCTCCACGCAGTCCTGCTGATAATGACTTGGTGAGGGTACTTATAACTCACTCATGCATCCGGAACAACCATAACTAATCGATAAATGCATCATTTAGAATGGAAAAATAAGGCACAACGAAATGCGGAAACTTACTCGTTGCAAACTTCCAAACTTCTGATGTTATGTTCAAAGAGTTTAGTTTACACCAGGTATCAAGATGTAGTTTGTTTGATCAGATCACAATTACAGTAAGCATCATCAGGACTTCTCCATCATCTGATGCTTTTAAATCCAATTTAAAGACTTATTTTTAAATGATACATACTTGTTGTTTTATCATTTTATTATTTATTTATTTATTTCTGAACTCTTGGAATTTCTAATGTACTTGATCCTAATGATCTGAGTGACTTGTTAGGTTGGTATTCAGTGAGCATAACTGTAATGTATTGAGATCCTAGGCCATTTACTGATTTATAGACAAATAATAAACAGGGCATAAATCCTGGAGTCCCCCCGCCCCAAACTTATCCAGTTAGACAGGTATACCACATACAAAGCTCCAGACTCCGGTTGTCATCTTTGCATTTGTTGTTGTCGGTTCGGTTCGTTCAAAGACAGGACAGGACAGGGAACTGATTTGAAGTAGTCCAGCTCTCCTGCACATCCTGGTGTCCCCTGAAGTATCAGACAACGGCTGTGTGTGTGTGTATGTGTGTGTGTGTGTGCATCAGTAGAGACAGATCGATGCTGTTAGGACCCAGCGCCACTGTGTTGTGTTTGTTTACCGGGAGCTCGGAGAGCCTGGCTCCTCACCGCACAGCCAGACAGACAGTGGCAGCTCCTCGCCCTGTCTCTTCATAATTGATCAGGGGGATGGCTGCCTTCCCAGCGGGTTAAGACGTGGCAACTTTTCCCCCTACCTCTCTCTCTCTCTCTTCCTCTTTTTCTTTCTGGCGCACCTTTCTCTCTCTCTCTCTCTCCTTCTCTCCCCCTGTTTGCTCAGCATCTCAATGTACTAGTTCAAACATTGTTCTCACCAGCTGGCAGAGCAGTGCCATATGCACATCCTGTCAAGGCAGCTGTTGTCATGGATACTGGCAAGCACCAGGAAATAAAACAAGCCCTTGATTCTGCTGGAAGAAGTGTCACTCTTTATCTGAAGGATTTTTTTTTTTTTTTCTTTCTTCGCACCCCTCGACCTTCGCTCTCCTATTCCCCGACA
Organism: Danio choprae; assembly: GCA_903798125.1. Lineage (NCBI taxonomy): Eukaryota > Metazoa > Chordata > Actinopteri > Cypriniformes > Danionidae > Danio > Danio choprae. The sequence continues at coordinate 16,342,338 of CAIGQW010000596.1, forward strand.
GATGAAACACATGTGAAGTTATTGTGTTGTTTATATTGCTTTATTTATTTTGTTGCTTGCTCCTTGTGTCGGGGCACAGAGGCCGTGTTCACAGAAGCGTTGTTCACTTCTGTCTCCGGTCGACATACAACTCAAGGAAGTAGAGAAAAGAGTTGCTTTTCTGTTTGATGGTGTGTATCAGTATTCCTGTAGATACATGAGGAAGACTGTAAGGTACATCATTTCGATCTACCTGGAATCAAGCTGAAATGTGTACGGTAATGCGTTTAAAAATTTTTTACATTTTCTGTGGATACATAAGTAGGTGGTTGTCCATGAAATCGATTAAGGAACATTGAGGAGGATTGTTAGTGTATTTCTAGGTGCTAGGTGGTTAGGTGCTGATCTAAGTAAAATGACCCTAGATTAGACATGAGCCTTATTTTCAGTGTATCAGTTAATGTTGTTGACCCATTTTGAATGTAAATGTGGCATAAATAATTTGTTTGATTACTAAACTACACTGTTATTAACCTTAAAAAGGAAACCTTTTGGCCGTTCATTTGGGAACCTGATAATGCAAAGATTTTGAAACTATACAATTTTCGCTTCTGTGTATAACTATAAAAATGCAATATTGTTCAAATCGTGCTGATGGCTATTATTTGTTGAGTCTATAGGCATGTGTTGAAATCAACTAAGGCATGTGTTGAAATCAGCTAAATCAACAATGACAGACTACAGGACAGCATATGCGCTGACACAGAGTTGATTTAAAAAGTGACATTGCCAACTACTGGCCTGGCATGCATAGTGCAGCAATTTTTAGTTGTCTTGAGTTGAATTGGTGTGAACTCGGATTTTACGATAACCTTTTTGTTTATGTGAAACTTTTAAAAATCCGTTGTTAAGGAGTAAATGTACTCTCCAAAAGAAATAATTGGAGGATTAAATTCCATTCGTGGAGTTTAATAGTGTTATGGTTGTTCACATTTTTAACCTTAGGTATAAGCAGCATCAAGCAAATATGCTTGTATTGTTATCTGACATTGGAGAAGTAGGTATCTGGAGTGATTTGGCAGAGAAGGGCCGGCATCACCCCTGTGCTCAGGGGCCCGGCTAATGCTTAGCTCCTTGTTAATTCACTCCTGAGGTAATCTGATGTTGATTTTGTCAACTTTAATTACAGCTTCTAGGAACACTTCACATCGCCTGCCTCTACTTCAAATTGATATTATGAATATGCAAATGGGCCGGTAATTTGCAGAGAAGTGGGTATTTCAGCTGAGCACACACTAGACAGGTCAATACCACTGACACTCTCTGTGTGTTTTTTTTTTTCCCTCCTGCTCTTCAGAGGTGCTAGACAAACTGTATTTATCTTTCATCACGGCTTCGTGGATTATCATGAAAAATGTATATCTGAGAGACGCTTCATGGCTCATCAACAACAATGAATAGTGTAGTGGATGAAATGCGCCGGGTTGATGTCACCTTTCACTGTGTTTGATATTTGAGTGTGGCGGAGTTGAAGGGGATGAAAAAAAAACTAATTTTGCGTCTCCTTTTCTCTTCTCTTTTCTTTGCAGGCCCTACAAGCAGCAAGGCAATTACTCCTACAGCAACCAGGCAGTGGCCTGAAATCTCCAAAGAACAACGACAAACAGCGTCCGTTGCAGGTGAGCAGTTCCTCGCTAATCTCTTAAGTCCATCCATAATACATGGCGCTCTGGAAAAAGATTTCCTCTGTTCCAGCTACTCTGTTTGATTTGGCAATGTAATTCTGGAGCTGTCAGTAAAATTTCAACCTGTCAAACCTGGCCTTCTCCAAAAGAAACCAAACAAAATACCTCACACTTGAAACCTTTCTGTTGTCTACAGCTACATTACCTCACCACCCCTGTTGGGGCAACCTTGAAATCCCAGCTGTGTGAAGATATTGACATATTAAAGAGGTATTTCAGGGTGAGTTAGAGTATTTGCAGCATTGTGTTAACACAAAATACTTTTGACTTGCACTTAATATGAAATTGAATAGGATTAAAAATGTCAAACTTGTGCGTTCATAAAGGCACTTGCAGTACATCCAGTCTTCTGTTACAACATAAGCCCCGGTTTCAGAGACTAGGCTTAAAGCTAGTCCTAGACTAAAATGCATATATAAGCTTTGAATGAACTGTCGTAACTGAAAATATCTTGAAGTGGCATAAACAAAGTCAGTGCTGTAGAATCATTTCAAGATTTACACCAGTAAAGTGATTGTTTTTTAATAAAAGCTGCTTAATTACTTAATTTAGTGAATGCCCAGTCCTGGTTTAAACTAAGCTCTGTTTGTGAAACCGGCCCATGGTGTATTAGGGTTAAGGATAGGGTGTATTATTTGAGTTTTTAAATTGTTTAATCCATGATTTTAGGAGTTGGAAGTTATGTTGACATGGCAACAAAAAAATGTTGGCTATGGCTTTACAGAGAATTTCTAACTTTTTATTTAATTCTGTCATGCAGAAAATATGTTACCTTCTGGAATGACCCCAGGTATTACCGATATAAGTGTGTTATTGTTACTAGGCATTTCACTTAAGAGCAAAGCATCCATTTGTGGTCATTAACATGATTAACAGAGAATAAAAGGATATTGGCAACTGCCTATTGGAATATTTACTGAAGAATCCAAGAGAAACAAGCAAATAGTAAAAATCTTCCCGGCTTCCTGTGGCATTGAATATCCTAACTAGATGTCATTTGTACCCCTCCAAGATAATTTGCCATTATTGATTCCAGCTGCGCTGCATCGCTATTGTCAGTGATTTGGTAAAGGTCACAGCAGCATCTCGCACATCGCATCTCGTATTACCAGACTTGTTTACTTACCCGCTGACTGCCGATGTGTTATTTCTCTCACATCCCCACAATACAAATGCGCTCCCTCAAATTATGTAAGCGCTTGACATCTGCCAGGCTCCATATTTTTAGGTTTAAATTAAGTGCGAGGGAGAGCGCGCCCTTCTCCCTGCTAATAAGTGCTATCAGCTAGCAGTAGTTTACCTCATTAGTACCCCGTGCATTTAATTTAAATTGGCATTAACCCTTGTCGTTAATATTTTCACAGATTACAACAATGGTAACACCTCCTTCAAGAGTCACACCCTTGTGTATCCAGTTAGGCAGAAGTTAAAGATTTGGTGCTGTTAACTTTTTAATATATTCAGTTTGGTCCGTGCAAATATGACTTCTGTTTTAGGGAAATCAAAGTTTTTCCTTTTTGTTTTATTATTTTCCCTTTCTGTGCAAAGATATTAGTTGTAAAACAAAGCCTAGGTGGATGCGCTTTCGTGTATCTATTGCAGTTTCGCCAGCGTCTGTATACTCAGAGAATGGATTCCCGGCACACAGTGTGACTGCAAATTGCCGTGCGATACTTCCCGAGTGATATTGGATTAGGAAGGTCTGTGATAACTGGTGGCCCATGACCGAGCTCCTGACTCTAATAACACCAGAGGATGGTAAATATTGAATATTTACATTTGCTTATGCCATCCTTGCCTCATGTTAGCCGTATGAATCAATATGAATCAGGGCTTGTTGAGTGCTGTCTTCAGGCTGTAGTTAATCAATGCTGTCGATCCTTTATTTTAACTTATTCTGTGCTGTTTTAATCGGCTAACGTGTAGTAATCCTTTGCTTTAATTAAGGAAAATGCTGCGTTCAATACTAATGAAGTGTAAATCAATAGCATGATGCCTATAACTCACCCCTAATTTTAACAAAGTAAGAAAATCAAAGTTTATTGTAAAGCACTTGCATTGCTTCTCTGTCAGAAAGTGTGCATTGTTTGATCTATAAATAACTCATTGTCCTACTTCTTTTAGCAATAAAGTTGGCAATTGTTCAATTGGATAACTTGGCACAGATCAGAAAATAAATTCTAAATAAAATCAGCCATTAATTCCATCATAAACGTTTCATTGTAATACTTCAAATGCTTGTAAAACTTTTTTTTTTTCAATTTCTTAGGTTCAAATTCATTTTGTTGTAATCTACATTATGCCACAAGTGCTGTGGATTGATCATACCTTGTACGAATTATATAATAAATCTCTTGTCTTTTCGACCTGACTTTCCCTCACTAAAAGAAACCCAGTTCAGATCATGTTGCGTGTACTTAGGCATGCCAAGTAACAAGCATTTTGAAAAATGACTTATTTACATTAAAAAGTAAATGCCTTCTTGTTCCCTGACACTGATGAATCCACCCCTTTCCCTGTCCAGGAAAGCAGAGGAAAGTGATCCATAGATCATGGCGTATAAATTATTTACTGCACAAGCATCTAAGTGCTGGAGCTCACGGTTTTAATTACTTGTATTAGTGTCTAAAGCCTGTCGTCTGACTAATTCTATCCAGCGTCTCATCTCGCGCTTTTGACGCGCTCAGAAGCCGCTTTTCCACATTTGCGTAATGTGACAGGTCTATTATTACCCCGTAAGCCCAGAGGAGAAGTCAATAAACACCTATTTCTTCCCCGTAAATCCTTGTGCCTTCTCCATGCTGCTTACAAGGATTTCCCAAGGCACACAACAGTCCTCTCGCGTCGCAGCGCCTCTCCCTCTGAGTGGCAATATCTCCTGCGCATTTTATACACTGACATTTAAAACACAAATAAAAAGCGAGAGGACGAAAGGGAAAGGGGATTACAGAAAGCTTGCGCGACTGGCAATTGTGTTTCCTGCCCTCCCAATCAGCCTAGCTGCCATTCTCCAGGTATAAGCTACATGGCGGTTTGTTTGTTTGGCTCCGTGTGCCATCCAGGCGTCTCATACTGATAGCAGGATGGGCATTTAACAGTGTGAAAACACATGTTAGCGCTGCTGAATACTGACGAAACAGCAGTTGTAAGCTAGCAGGAGGATGCAGAACAAACAGAGGCATGTGGTTGTGTGACAATGGGCTGTTGTGGTGATATAATACAGCCGTCTAAGTGTCAGGGAGGTGTTTAAAGAGGTAGAGTTGACCCCTGACCTGTTGGCAGTGTGGGACCAGAGAGTGATATACCAGCATTAACAAGGTGAAATGAACAAACAAAGCAATTTCAACTCACTGTCGTGCCATGGCAGCACAAACCAATGGCTAACGCGTTGACCTTTTTTGTTAGTTTTAAACCCAGCACGCTCTGCTAATGTAACTTTTTTTCTCAACCAAACAACCTTCTGGTGGCTTCATTGGTCCTATGTTAGGAAAAACGGCTGAGCGGCTCGTTGCTCGCGTGCTTTCCAAGACGAGAGAGAACTACGAGATAGCTCAACCCAATCATTTCCTGAGCAGTGAGCCATCCTCCGAGTGTCGCCCATTTAAAGGTCAGCGACGCTCAGCTCATCTGAGCGTCAGACTCCTGCGCCATGTTCCTTAAAATTCATCTACTCAGACCGCCAACTGGAACCGTGCACAAAGTCGGCAGAATTTATAAAAGGAGACTCTTGGCCTCATATTAACATTGATTATTAACAGCGTTCACCCAACAGTAGGGTTTTGCCTCATTCAGATAAGAGTTTGGAATGCCTTTTAAATTCCATATAAGTTGCTGAATTTGAAATTAATTGGAATGTAGGTTGCAAACGGAAGGCAGAACTGCGGTTCAGTGGAAGGAAGTGAAGTTCAAATAAAAGAAAAATTCATAGAAGTTAGATTGTTGTAGAAGTAAGAATGCAGGCCTGACATGATTTTGTTCTTGTAAAGCATTAAAGTTTGAAGGTTTATAGGTAGAAAATTGGTTTGAGACTGGTAAAATACCTAGAATGCTCTACCTGTGTCATTTAAGTTCAACTTCCTCACCCTTGCCTAAGTTGCAAGGGAGAAATTTCCTCAACTCTGAGTTGCTGCTCTGAAATGAAGAAGGAGAGAGAAAAAACATATTTGCAGATATTTGCAAAAACATCCTTTTTTACCAGAACTAGTGGGCAGCATGTGTAAATTGCAAGGGATTCACTTTGCAGGGGCTCACATTGCGATGCAAAGGAAGTTAAAGCATAACCCTTAGGCAAGAGCCAGTATAACGGGATTGGGGGGGAATAGTGCCGTGGCGCCGCTTTGATGTAGAAGCAACAACTGTACCTTCTGACAGAAGATGCATGGGAGTAATAAACCAGTTCCAGCAGCCCTTACACATGCAGTCTGATTACTCTGGCCAGGGTGTTAATTGGATCCTAACTGGCAGATCTGATACGTGTAGCCCAGTGGTGGGAAGTCTTTCCAAGTGATGAACTATAATTCAGTGAGCTGCTTGAAGCTTGTGTAATTTACTGCGTGTCACTTGACGAGGAGAGCGATCCAACAGACTCCCTATTACCTACAACATCACAAAGCTTTCAAGAGGGAGAAGAGGAGGAGGGCTGATGCGGAGTGAGCGAGAGAGACAGATTTCCCTGTAAATGCCACACGAGGCTCTGTTTCTGATACGATAGGAAACAAATTTGGGGAAAACAAAGGAAGACGGGACAAATCTGGGCTCATGTAGACTTCATTCTTATCTTATCCTGAAGACCATATTAGTTTGTTGTTTTTTCCATGTACAGGAATGGATTTTCAATTAGTTTTTTAAATGTAAAACAATCAGTGGTGGTCTTAAACCTTTGGGCCCCACTATGCATTTTTTAATCAGTGGTTTTGTTGCAATACCTCTTATAGTTGCCTTTGGAAAGCGCACTAGGGTTGGTTTCTTAGGCTTTCCAGTTGATCCTTCATTGACAAATACGAAAATGTGGTTATCTACATAATGATAAATCTCTGAGGAAGGACCGTTGTGTTTGCTCAAACACAGGCCACATCCACTCTGTCATCATTTAAAGTGCATTACAATTCCAATACTGTTTTGCTGAACTGTAAAATAAATTGATTTTGGAAAACGTTCCTATAATCTACTTAACTCCGATCCCTTGGAGTGTCTGCATTGATCTTCTAATACAAATGATCAGTGAGTGAGTGTGTGTGTATGTATGTTAGCTAGCTTGTTTCAGGTTTAGATTAGTGTAAGTATGTGTTTGTTTATGTTGTCAATGACTCTCGATTCCATGAGTATTGGTGGTTTTCTGAGTAGAATAGCTCCATCAAGAATAGAATAGCTCCATCACCCTTGACTGCAGAGCCATTCATTACTGACTGAATATAACAATGCTTGATTTTCCCAAACAGAAAAATCAGGATCCTTTAGAAAATCCAGGGGGAAACTATCTAAATAATGGGACAGTGAGCATACAAATCTGTTTCTTTCTAACTCCAACTGTCCAAGTAAAACACCACATAATTAACATGCTTTCGCTTTCTGTTAAAGTAATTGCCATTGCACTTCCCCCATTTCTCATTTTATTTATCTGAACAGCATCTCTGACATGTAGTTCTCTAAAGCAGCCCCATGATTCAGTCCATTCAGATGTGCGTGAACTGATTTTCACTTTTGAGCTTGCACTTAATTTTAGTTGTTTAACCGCTATCTCAGATGTTTTTGGTATTGCATGAAGGCTCAAGGTCTTGATTCGTATGATGTGCAGTTGACCTTTCTCACATCGAGACACATTTCAGCATAGCGAGAGCTCCGTAATGATCTGCTCGTTCTTCAGGAGGTCCACTGATGTTTTCTCATCACTGACCAATTTAAAGCTATTTGTTCAACTCGCTCTCTCATGTTCTGGGCCTCGTGGATCTAAAGAGCAGGTCAATGGAGATCAGCTTGTATTTGTAGTTTTCCAATAGAAATCAAAGCTTCACGGATTGTCATTTTTGGACGTGCTTGTTGTTTGAAAAAAGAGAACGAGAGATGTCAGCTGTTGGTCTCTAAGTAAATTTTCTCTCAGCTCGAGTACTTGAAGTGCAGGTGATTGAAGCTGACACTTTGATTCATGAAGAATGCCATTACCTGCTAAGTTTTGAAGTTTTCTAGCTCTCACTGGGCTGCATCGTTTGCCTCTCTTGCAGTCGTTTTCTTCATCTCGCATCATGCGAGGGAAAAGGACCCATTGTCTGCGACTGTTTACGGCTCGACCCTTTGGCAAACGCTCATTAATTATGCCCCGTCTTGGCGAAATCATTTCGGGGAGAAGCAATTCAGCCTCTGTTCCTTTCAATTCACCCGGCTTGTCAATCATCGCCCCCCACAGTATCCCGCGGAATGGAGGTGTTATATTCCGCCAATTATCATGTCATATACTCGAAAATGTAAATGAACGTGTGTGTAAAATTAAATTTATGGGTTGTCAGTGAAGAATAAGAACCAGGAGAGCAATTACTTATCTGCTTTCATCTTTCAAGCTCTGATATATCATGCAGAAAACGCCAGCCGTTAAATGCTGGAATTAGCATTGTGCACCACTCGGAAGTGAGTGGGCCGAAACCTCAACTTTGTCTCGCCTTTTTTTGTTTGGGAAAAAAGCAATGAGATGAAGATGTGTATCATCCGTCGATCTGTTAAAAAGCTAATGAGAGGCTGAGGGGCATATGATGATTTCATTTTGTTTCTCGTCTCCTTTGTTTCTATTTGTTATGTTCAGGGGGCGAAAATGGATTGTTGAATTACACACGGTCAGCTGTGGTCGATAAATAAACTTTGAGAATTGTTCTGAAATTTACATGTTTATTGTATTCACCGTGCTGTGGTGCAGACAAGGTGATTGTTCGTTATTCAGTCCGTCACTCATTTAAATATACAAATAATGGGCGTAATGAGAACATCTCCTCTTGTATTTTCATGCTTTGGTCTTTATATTGTCATTTAGGCCGGCGCAGAACCCTGGCTGAACCTGGGGGTAATTACACATCACAAATGTGTCTTAAGGTTTAATAACATTGAAGGTGTAAGCATACATTTGCATAATTACATGCAGCTGTTTAATTTGTGACTTTGTTGCTTTGTTCCTTTGTTTTTTTTCTTCTTCTTCCAATACCTCCTCCCTCATCACACCTTTCCTCCCCAAAGAGAGGCCGACAGACAGAAAGAAAGAAAGTGTATTTGTGTGTGCGCTACCCTCTGTGGTGCTGCTCGTTGAGTTTTGGGGCCAGTCTAATGAAGAATGGTGCTTGGATTTGTTTGAATATGAATATGAGTGGGGATGGAGTGTGACCTTCAGCTCCGCTACTCAGTTCATCAGGATTAGTCAAGCTCGGCGCTCAGGAGCGCTAATGCATAATGACTTCTAAAATGAAAAATGTGTAGTGACCATGCAAATGTCTCTGCTAATCAAAGAGGGGAACCTGAGCTGGGCCGAGCCAGGAGACTAAAACAAGGACGTGTCAAGGCCCTGAGAGCTCAGACGTACGGAAAGCAATCAAGCGGTCTTGATTAGCCAGCATGAGGAGCTGCTCGGACCCCTTCGCAATGTCTAATGGAGCCTCGTGTCTTTTTCTAACGCTCAAAAACCACAACAATAGAGATGTTTACCTGTCATGATGCCGAAGGCTCGGCTGTCTTGATGATAGACAGCATCTGTCGAAGCTGCTCTGTTAGACGATGCAACATGCAGCATGCTTCATAAAGTACAAAGAATGCCCTGAAGAGTCAGCTGTAGACAGGTGCAGCGTCCAGAACCCCCAACCCCCCCACCCCCCCCCCAAAAATGTTCATGCGTTTCACAAAAAAACATTTGTCTGGCAATTATTTTTATTCTATTCATTGTTCAATTTTAGACACAAGCACAGAAAATATCAAGTTAAATGAATGTAAATGTTGCACGCCCTAGAAAACCTGCTCAGTGCTGGGCTGCGAAAATATTTTCCTTGTTTTGTTTTTTTAGTCGAAAAAATTCTCTCGCACAGTTTGACAGCTGGTATTTTAATGATTCTTATCATTTAAAAAATGACATGAATTTTTAAAAATGACATCTCGTGGAAGACTTGTGCCTCTGGCTGCTTTCTTCCAAGCGTGCAACTTGGAAACTTCAATGCGCAGCAAGAGGCAACTGGTAATTCCCCTCACCTCTGTAAAACAGAATACTTCACAGCGCCTCAGCTTCAATCAGGAGTTTCTCGCAGACTTTTCAAAGCTTCTAACCCTCAGCAGCCTGAATCCATGCTACTTAGCTTAGCTGCTCCTCAACAGGCCATGTGTCCGCTTACGACCCCACAGTCGGCTCTGGTGATGTGCGTCTTCCTGCCTGCCTTGTGTTGGAGCACTAGAAATCGCCTGAGGGAGTTGAAAGGTTTAGCTAATTAAGGTCCTCCTCTATTTAAAGCGCAGTGCTTTTCCCATTGGGAGTAGCTGACAGAAAATATATAGTGGGAAAAAAGTACACATGCACTGCCAAATGATTACACATACTGCACTCGCACCGTTTCCAGAGAGTTCGAGAAACAGCTCTCGACTTGAAGGGTTTTTTACAAGACATGGCTAATGTTTCATTCTCTCCATCCATCCCTCCCAGGTGCCAGTATCTGTGGCAATGATGAGTCCACAGGTGATCACACCCCAACAGATGCAGCAGATCCTTCAACAACAAGTCCTTTCCCCCCAGCAGCTCCAAGCTCTCTTACAACAACAACAGGCAGTCATGCTTCAGCAGGTGAACACACACAAACACTCACTGTCCCATACAAACTCGTGTCTTTTGCTCCCATCTGTACTTGACATATTTAGATCAGAGAAACAAATATGGACAGGCATGTAATTAGTTGTTTTCAGTAGGGACATTTTTAGGGGGACAAAACAAGCTAGCCGAATAGAGTTCACACAAGTTTGATTTCCTTAAAGTCCACATGAAATCAAATTAGGGGTTGGTATCAGTATGTTAGTCTTAATGATATCTATAAGCAAGTGTGCTCCAAACCAGTGACAAAGTATGGATTAAGAAGATATGAGAATCCAAAGCTCGCTTAAATGGCTCAATAATTTTTTTCTGACATCATACTTCAGTTTCTCATCGAATCTTCTGGCCAATCAAATGCTCTCTGGTATCCGACATGTCCTGCCCTCTTCAATAGGTTATTGGAATATGCGCTAGTGCTCAACCACTCTTACTAGCAGAGCTGTGATGATAACAAAGCACTATTGACTGTTTTTTAAGGGGGAGGAGCTACGCTATGTCCCATTCTGTCTTTTAGTTCATATTGTCATACATCAAACAAAAATGCACATTTCAAAACACTTTCATGGTCTTTATTGTGACCAAGCATTACTAGCATTGCAAGATGCATTCAATTTTAGTGCTGCAGTAATGGCTTCTGTAGCGAGCATTAGCATAAACTAGCACATTCATCTGCACTTGTTTTCTGCAGGCTTTCTATTTATAAGTTTAAAGACTATGTTTTTGTGCCTGCCATATATGTCTCTCTAAGTTTATATCAAGGGTATTTTCTGTCATTTTCTGACTTCATTGGATAATCCCTGATGCTAAAACATCTTGCCTAACACAGCCGGTTGTAGATGGGAGACCAGCTAGCCACCTACCTACACCAGCTAAAATGCTGCTTGGACAGGTCCTCTTTAACTATTTTAAGCAGGTTTTTCTTCAGTAAGTAAAGTACAGCGAGGACATGAAAAACGGGAGGATGTTACAAAAAACTGGATTGTGAGCTTACAACTAGAACGACTTACTCTCTGACAAGAGTAGATTATATCTTCAGAAGTGATTTTAAAATCTCTCTAAGTGAGCTCTTCATTAAAAGCATCTCCATTAACTCAGTTAGCCTTGATTATAATTAGGTCTGTATAAACGGTGACGAGCGTCTTGTACTGAAGACATCTCCCGCTGAACGAGATGGGAGATTTCGGTTCCTGTATTCTCAATGATGAGCTCCTGAGGACAGCACTCTGAGAAGAAGAAGAGAAGTGTGCTAAATGCATTAATTCACAATGATGAATTCTCTCCTTTGAGTGCTTCACATTTATTTCAGAATTTCACTGCCTGTCAAGGCATCAGAGAGGAAAAAATATATAGGCAATAAGATTAATTGTTCCTCTAGCGGTAATGTGCAGCCGCATAAAAGTCCATATGGAGACGCATGATGAGGGGAAGTGCTGGTCTCTTTGTCTCGACCAGAGAGAGACGTTATTTATGATGTGACATGCAGAAGCACATCCAGGCATGTCGTGCAGCCTCAGGAGCCCGGAGTTCGCTAAGAATCTGTTTGTTCTGTTGTAGCTCTGCTTTGAGGTATGGCCACACTTGTGGGAGAGAAGGGAAACAAGCAATGGATACATTTCCAAGTCATACACAACAGCTGCTTTGTTTTGTCAAAGGTGTAGCATAGCGGTTAATGCATAAGGAGGACTTACACTAACTGTACTTGATCCAAGCTGTTAGTTCAAAGACAAATATTATGGAAAAAGGAAAATATATTGATACATAGAAATGTTTTTTCAAAAGTTTGTCACAGTCATAGCCTAGTGTATGGTGCATTTGCTAACTCCATCTGTCCAAAATGGTTAGTGCAAGGGTTCTTATGATTAACTTCATATGAAAAAGGAAATCAGTAGGAAGTACTGCATGTTTTACACCTTACCCTATGTCGTAATGATGAATGTCCGTATCTTTCCACAGCAACATCTGCAGGAGTTTTATAAAAAACAACAGGAACAACTTCATCTACAGCTTTTGCAGCAACAGCACCCGGGCAAACAAGCAAAAGAGGTACAATACGCACAACAATGCATGAGGCAATGTGACAGTTTCTCCCACATTTCCCAACCATGAGCGACTTGTGCTGTCATTATAGGATGCAATGCTTTTTTTTCTGTAGAGGAAACTTTTGAACGCTACCAAATGAGTGCTGAAATTAGGCATGCAACATTGTCAGGTGTCTCGGCTCTGTCCTCATCGGCACTTCAGAGTTACGCTGACGCTAAAATGCCCACTTTAGCGTACCGCGCAGAGTCCATTCATTAATGAACCACTGCCGCTGGTTTGGGCCGACGAGCAGAAAAGTTCGACCGCAGCGAGCTCATAAATCAAACTGACAGTCAGACCGTGGATCCGTCTGACAGACAGACAGAAGGAGACTGAAAGAGAGGGTTGCTGACACTCAGGAGCAGGCATCAAAAAGCGAAGCGCGTCGGAGAAGGAGGGGGTCGGCGGCAATCCAAACAAAACGTGGAGAAGCAGTTAAATTGATCAGCTAGGTATCGCAGACGGGAAACGTCCCCCACCCCCAACAGACTCTTCAACGAGCACCTTCTACCATTGTCTCTCTTCAAGCAAGCCATTATGCAGGGCCTACAGAAAGCAGGACTGACCTCCCGGAGGCTTTGTTTCTGTTTGGATTTGCGAATAGATTTTTTTCAGGCCCCTGCCATCAAATATGGAATAGAAATTGCTCCCTTATTTCTCACGAGACGACAGGGCCAATCCGCACGGCTCACTCCATTATGCAGTCTGTTTTCCAGTGAGCGCATCATAAGTTTTGCCTCTCTTTCTCTTGCTCTCTCATCCCTAAACTAAGGGAGTGAGGTCTTCCTCACCGTTCCTGACTGAAGGTCTTCCTCTAGAGTCTGCTCAGTCCTACCGCTAGTGTAATTTCAAGCAAAAATTGGAAGTTTAACTTTCCTCCTGTAATGGGGGTCTTTGCTTTCTTGTCACTGAGTAGGTTGTAATGTATTCTGACAGGAGAAAAGGAAGGGAAAGGGATGGGAGAGAGAGAGAGCTCAAGCTAACAGGGTCTCAGCAGAAACTAGCTCTCAGTTTGCTAATGGACCTCTGGAGACTTTGTCCACAGAAGCAAACTTCAGTCATTTTTAAGCCAGACCTCCTAAAAAACAGCTAATAAATTGAGTCTGTGCGACATGGAAATGCAACTACTACATCGTTTCACATTTCCGAACAGCCAAGACTTGTCATTTCATTGCATATGAAATGATACAACATTGACATTCATTCAATAACTTGCAGGATTCATTTGCATATGCAACAGATCACACTAATATTACAAATTAGTACGAAATAAATGTTGGACCTACAGTAACTCAAATGTAAGAATTTTACAGTTTAACAAACATAATTTAGGCAATATTTACTATTGTTTGCTGTAAACAGCAATTTTCTGTTAAATTTCACTTAGCTAAACACTTTCAGATTCCTTTGTGATTATCAGGTTGATAATTTATGCAAGTATGGTTTTAAGTTTCACAATTATTCACGTTTTATTTTATGTGAATGATGGGACTTGGTTTTTGAAAATCCTTTTTGTTGCCATTTTATTGCCAAACATCAACGTTTATCAGATTTTACAGGTTTATTTTTGTCTGTGAAATGCACACTTGCTGTGCTTTGATCACTGAAGCTCTGCATTGTTTTTCTGTGGTTGGCTGCCACCGCCGCTGCTGTTGTTGTTGTTGTTTTTGTTGTTGTCCTCGCCAGCTTACGCAAGAGCCTCGACTGGCAGTAAACAGGGCTAGGAGGGGATGGGGAGGGGGGTTTGCTGTAAATCTCTCTTTGCTTCCCTCCCTTCGCACCCCCTCCCTATGGCCCCATAAGCTGTAATGGACCATTAGAAATGCAAGACAATTAACTATCAATGGGGGAAGGAGGGGGTTCCACTAACCCTCCCACCCACATCTCACACACAGTTCTCAGTATACACAAGCAGAAAAGGCGAAGACAGACGGCAAGGTTTCACTCGGGCCACATGTATAACCGAATGCACTTTCTCGTCCATGTGTGTGATTTAAGGTTTTGTGTGTGTGTATGCTCACTCTCTCTCCCTCTCTCTCACTCTCTCTCACTATAGCAACAGCAGCAGCAGCAGCAGTTGGCAGCACAGCAGCTGGTCTTTCAGCAGCAGCTCTTGCAAATGCAGCAACTGCAGCAGCAGCAGCACCTGCTCAACATGCAGAGGCAGGGCCTGCTCTCTCTGCCCCCTGGCCCAGGACAGCCAACCCTCCCCGGACAGACTCTGCCGCCAGGTAACATACTCACGTGACTGTGTGCGTGTGTGGCTGCATCCTCTTTAAAATCTTCTCTCTTTTTTTTGCTTCTTGTTTTTTCTTTGCTATTTCAGTTTTTTTCTTAGTTCTCTCTCTCTGTCTCTCTCTCTCTCTGTCTCTCTTGCCTGTGTCTGTGTGCTTGTTGTTTTCCTCTCTCCCCCTCTCTCTCTCTCTCCCTCACTCCCTCCCCTCCTTGCCTGTTGTTGTTGTTTACGGACTCGCAGTGCAAGCTCAGTGCTGTGAGGAAGACGAGCTGTTGCCATTTGCTTTTTTCCTGGAACAAACACCTGGTGCTACTGTGTTTATCGAAATGGCGCTGGATGACAATAGTTTGAAAATGGCTCTTAATTGGAGTATAGTCGGGGCGACACGAAGCGGAATAGTCATTTTATCATCCAAGGGATTATGTGATGATTTGATTCTGCACACAGAGGCTCGTTTATGAATGCATAATGATGTGCAGATGAGTTCCCGGTGGCTTTGTACTTTTGGATACTACGGAAACGAAACGAGGGATGAGCGTCCGGGTCGATCTCACGCCGGTTTACCTCCAGATGCTTAAGTGTGATGCTCAAGTTTCACAGCAGAGCAGAGCAGGTTTACCTATACGTTGTTAGAAAAGGGCAGATTGGAATAATGAGAGTTTTTATGTGAACGCTTGTCTCTGAACCTGTTTGTTACTCTATTGCAGCTGGTCTGAGCCCTGCCGAACTCCAGCAACTTTGGAAGGATGTCACTGCAAGCCACACCATGGAGGATAATGGGATGAAACACAGCGGCCTGGACCTGAGCACCACCAACAACTCGTCTAATACCTCCTCCAGCAACCCCAAAGCTTCTCCACCCATCACTCATCACAGCATGTCCAATGGCCAGTCCCCAGCCCTTAACAACAACCGGAGAGAGAGGTACCATGATACAAACATGCATGCTAAATCTAAATATAGAGAAGATGTGCTGGTTTATTCTACCGCATACCCAATCACCATTGGGCCTTTGAGATCCAGCTGGATTAGCTGTGTAAAGTCACTTTGGATAAAAGCGTCTTCTCTATTTTATTCCAAATCCCTTTTCAGACATACATGATCACAAATCCCCCTGATAAAGAGTGTTGTACACATGAACAAACGGCATGTTAACAAATACAAACCAAACAGTCATTTAAGCTACTTTTCATGTGCAACACAAACAACGACTGAACGCATATTTGTAGGTCCCCATTTGCAAAAGAAAAATGCTCATTCCTGCAGGGAGAGGACTGTGTGTTTTTGTTTGTTTGCTCATCAATAGTTTATTAATGTCTGAATAACAGTCGAAATGAGATGAAATCTCCCTTGAGACTGCACTCGATTGAACGCATCATCTTCCGGTATATCAAAGACATGGAGGTGCAACTTTCAGTGGCAGGAACACACAGCTCACCTCACTGTACATTAAGTATTTAATACCTCGCTTTTCTTTTGAAATTGCTTTACAGACACGGCTTGTCATGTAAATAGAACACACTATGCCGGTGTGGCATTTTTTTGTGCGTTTATATGCACGACAAACCTTTTATATGCTCCACAGCTGCTGTAAAACATAGATTCGCATATTTCTCCATGTATTATTCAGTCTGTAGCGACCATATGTTAGTACATAGCAACAGCCGTTGACTTCACTGGGGGTGGATGTGTTGTGTAATTGGTTTCAAGTATGTAGCATCTTCACAGAAAGCCCTTTCTTGAGAGAGATATCTTTAGAGGCAGAGAAGAAAAATGAAAAAAAAAAACAGAGAGAGAGACTCGGAAATAATTTAAGAAATAGGTTACACTCTTTTCTTGTGTGTTGGCGGAGTCTCTCGGGTCCATGGTCGTTCGTAATCACGGAGTGTGTTGTGTTGTCAGAGCCAGCTGCTTTCTAAGATGTGCTGGATCGATAACGGCAAGGTAAAACAGCCGGCAAGGTTTGTGTGTGCAATTGTGTGCCACACTCAAACACACGTGTGTTCGTCTGCTTAGCCTTACTTTCGCACATTGGCCCCTCAGTACCATTAGAACTGGTGATCGTAACTTACCGCAATGTCTTTTCACAACAGGTTGTGTCCTTAAAAACGCCAGTTTCACCGCAAATGAATCTCCTGGTGAAAATTAAAGCATAGGGGCCGTTTTAGCTATTTACACAAGTTGTCTGTAATGACTTTACAAGGTGAAAGTCTGCGGAAAAAATGTTGACGGGCGATTTTACTTGGCGGGGCCATGTGTTTTTTAACACACTTGTGTCTCCTCAGTGATACTCTGGATCAATAATCACAAGGTGGCTTGATGTCAAGACAGAGTGTATGTTTTTTCAGCTTTTATTAGCATCAAGTCCACGTCCACCTTCCCTTCACAAGCTTTCCTACTAAGAAGTGCGGTACATTGAGCCATTTTGACCCAACTTTGAATAATGTTGTCCAGACAGGTCTAAGTGGCCACCAACATGTTTAATTTCTTTCTCTTTCAGTTCATTGCATGAAGAGACTGCAGTGTCACACTCCCTGTATGGCCACGGAGTGTGCAAGTGGCCAGGATGTGAAAGTATTTGCGATGACTTTGGACAGTTTTTGAAGTAAGTATGGTCTATCATGTGGGCACTTTAAAGTTGCTGTAATTTGCTGTGTATGCCTCTATATATGAATGTTTAATGCTTATTTGATGTCTAGTTTTTTCTGTTTCCCTTTATTAACAAAATCACCAAATTATTTCAATTATTTCATATCAAAAGCTCTTGCACTAAGCTCTTAGCAGTCCAAAAAACAAAAAGGGAATCTCCTAATAGATTTCCCCAAGACGTCTGTCAGTCAATTGGAAGCAGTGCTCAGAAATGACCATATATCTCCATGGCTATGTGAATGGATGATGGGTTGGAGATGAGCAGAAGAAGCTAATGGCAACGTGTGGTGTTGTCATGGCGCGGCTAACGGAGTGAAATGAACTCTTCATGCTCCATCAACAATTTAGTTAATTAGCTCATTTGTAATTGGTCGGCTTTGTTGCCGGGACGTGAGTGGAGGGACATCAAAGGAGAAGGTGTTTGCTGTGCTGGAGATTGCAGGTTATCATGTTGCCACTCCGAGAAAGAGCCCCGCCATCAAAGAATAAAGAATAAGGTTCATTTGAATATTCTAATTAGATCCATAATTAACTGTGAAATAATAATCTGCTGCATTTGATGGGTGTAAATGTCCACGTCAGTTCATATAAATGGCTTTTGAGAGTGGCGACGTTCTATTTCTTTCTAAAAACAAGCGCCTTTTCAATGCCTTCTGCCTCCAATCACTTTTGTCTGATGCTCATTTATTATGTTCATTGCAGCAGAGCATACAACGGAGATCATGTGATAATTTCCTGCCAAATTCAGCTCTCAAATCAAGGTGTGCAAATCAATAGTTGATGAGAACTAAACAAAACCACTCCGCATCTGACAGCCTGTGCGGTAGAAAGCTGTTCTAGCAATCATCTTCCAAACCTTCATCCAAATGGGGGCAAGACACCTCGTTCGCTCCCAGATTCGGAGACGCCCGTACTGTAACTTGTACATGAAAATGCTCCCACAAAAGACAGCGTGATCTGAGCTGGTGAGATGGCGGGTGGCGCCGTGCCTTGGAGGAGCGATTGTTGGTGTCAAAAAGAAGCTTTTAATGTCGTTCGGAGATGCCAGTCACTGCTGTGTATCATCCAGGTACACACGCTTAAAATGGTTTACATAAAATAGGTGTCAGATTCAAATGGCACCTTTGATGGGGAGGCAGGGGCGGAGGGATTCACCCAGCCTGTACAGGCTTGTAGCTTGCGGAGAAGAAACCAGCCGCGGTTTTGTAATCTTTGTTGTGTTGCTGAGAAAGTTGTCAAGATCAGCATTTAAGCGCAGCTCCGCTTTCTTTCATGCATCGTGCACCTGGAGAGGGGTAGCCAAGAGGTGCCTGGCACGTTATATTAGCTCTGAAGTTCAAATAGACGTGTGTGTAAGCGGGTACACCTCGAGACGTGTGTATTAATGCAACAAAGCACACATCTTGCGGGTCTGATTTGGGGCAACTTATTTGGGGGTTATGTGCAGCTAAAAGAGGGGGCTAATGAATTCATAGGCGTTCTAATGTTGTTCTGCCATGCAGGCGATTTTGTTATTGTTTAAGCTCCAGATTGCTGGCCTAGTTCCCCTATTGATTTCCTCTCACATGTTTGAGAAGAGTCAGGATGAGTGGGGAGAGAAAAATACAGACTTACCCGCTGGCCTGTAATAAAGATTGACGTGCTGTCATCGCATGCTTGCCATTTGCAGTAGCGTCTTTTCCATGCGGACGCAATATGGGCTTAGTAAACAAACTCTTGCCCCTCCTAAGGGGGCTTTTTCTCTGAAATGCATCTTCCTTTTCATCTACTTAACATTTAACATTGGTGGAGCCACATGCTGCGCTATGCCTACTTGAACGGAAGCATCTTTAACTGGGCACTAATGAAAACCAACAGGAAGTTAGATTAATCAACGTATGTCCAGTTGAAGCCGACGAGTTCTTTGGAAACTGCAAGAATCAATTTAGAATTAGCCAAACAATTGGTGCACTTTGGCCAGATTGAAGTACGTCTTTTTCAGCCAGCTGATTTCGTTTCATCTGTGGTTTTCAAATGCACCACTGCATATCTGTCCATCTGTTTCTTAGACCATCAGAATCCTCATTCCCCATCTCAAAACAAAAATCAATATGCCTATAAAGTGACCCATAAATTACAGGCAGCTCCAGAGATGTTTGCTCAGAGCCCTGTCTCATTCTCCTCTCACCTCTCTGTTTGAACTAAACCCAGCACCATAGGCTCATTAAGAGATATTGGTGACTGCATCTAACCCCCCTGCAGCCCCCTGCTTTTATCAATGCATAGTCAAACACCTACTTCCTGAATATTTCATATCCATGCAGTAATCTGGATGTAATCACCACTGCTAACTAGCTCTCGCTAACGTTGGCACTGAAAGGCTCTGTAGTACCATATCTCAATTCAGCTGGCTGCTAAAAAGTAATTGTGACTTCATTTCTCACAACTGCTATCTCACAGTTGTGGCTTTTTATCTAAAAAAACAACAACCTTTTTTTGTTTATTTATTCTACTGACTCATAGAGTTAGAAACTTGCTTCCGTTAGAATAGAAAACCTCTTAAGTCTCTAAAAGAAAACAAGGAAACCAGATTAAGATCAAGATGGTCGCTAATGAGATACGGGGCGTGCAAGATAAGATGTGTTATTTAGCAAGCTACCTGTCGGGACGGCAGAACTAGCCAGTCGTGGCTTTTGAAGCAGCTGTAATTTATGACATCCACCATACATCAAGTGCGTAAGATAGCATTATGAGCATTGAAATGAAAAGGGTATTTGCAGCATTAGTTCCCTGCGAGGGACCTGATTACATGATTAATGAAATGCCCCTTTGCATGCGCATTCTGAAACAGCAATTAGGCACGGGGCCGGAGAAAGGCACAGACTCTCCAGTCATCCTGTTTTTTTTTTTTCTCCTGTTCAATGCTATCTTGCTCTTGATTTATAATGGAGAATATCTGAGCATTAGACCTGAAACGGTTACAATAGCAAAAGCAGACGTGATGGAATGAAATAATTTTAAATGGGCACGGGTGTAATTGAAAGGTAGCTGCGGCCATTGTGTTCTCAAATGTCCTCTGCTTTGATTGGCGTGTTTGAGGAGGATTATGAATACGTTGTTATTTTGCGTTTTGCACATAAACAATAGCTCGCGCTATGAATAGAAAATGAACACAGAAAATGCTTAGTAGTGTTAAAACTAGCTCGGTGTGGGTGGGTGGGTGTGTGTTTGCGTGCCAGTGTGTGTGTGCGCAATTTAAGCTCACACTAATGCACTGCAGGTTGTACTGTAAATGATCATTGAAGGGTCTGCAAGCTAACCTATAATTACAGGAAAGAGAGTGGCAGCATTGGCATTTCACAAGCATGTCTTCTAAAAGAGCGCTTTGTGGGTTTGTCACCAATGATAATTTAGATAGAGGCTCATTACCGAACATCACAACACTTTTAAAAACCTTTTCGCCTCCGTGCGTTCGCCGGGAATAAAGGTCTATTTTAATGGCGGGCTTCTTTTGTGTCCTGCAGACAAAATCCAATCAAGAAAAACCGCCATTGACTGCTCCTGCAGTCTGAAGTGTTTTTTTTCCCCCTGCGTAATATTCTAATGAAAGGATGAGTAGATACATTTAATATGTCGTTGGAATAATGCACTCTTCGTAGGAGGCGCTTTTTAAACGTTACTCGAGTTAAATTGCATTTATTGTATTTATTTCTTGATAAATGTAGAAGACAAAACCTCTGCGCGAGGCCTTTTGTACGCCAACATCCCTCATAAGCCGTTGTGTTCTGAGCGCTGCCTCTCATTCGCATGACATTCGCTCTATTGTGATGTTAAACACCGGCTTTCATCGAGCACGGGACACACTTGTTAGATGGCGGCGGCTTGTTAAAAGCTAATGGGATGGACGTCCTGTAATCCAGAAATCATATTCATCAACAACAGTAGCAGTTGATCAACAGTAACCGTTTATTAGTAGTACATTGTGCGTGTGTGGGGTTAGTTTTTCATCAGTTTGTCCTCTTTTCCTACAGGCACCTTAACAGTGAACACGCACTGGATGACAGGAGTACTGCCCAGTGCCGAGTACAGATGCAGGTGGTACAACAGCTAGAGATACAGGTACAGTAGGCACGCAAATAAATATAATCACAAACACACTTAAAGGAACAGTCTACCCAGAATGGAATATTCTGAGATTATTTACTTAACCTTGTGTTGTTTAAATCTGTATACGAAAATGCATGCAGATGTATGTAAAAGAAAAGTTTTGTTTCTCTACAAAAGCTCAAACATTCATAAAGGAGTGGAACGACATGACAGAATTGTTATTTTTATGAGAGCTAACTCTTTTAATACGAAATATGACATTCATGAATTGAGAATTTTGCTGCCGTTTCACCAATACATATTAGTTTATGTAGTCAGTTGGTAATATTAATATAATATTTGTAGTATAATTGGCTGGTCATGCATTGTCAAATTTAGCATATTACACAATGTGCTGGCAACTTAACTTATGCTACTTATTTAACAAATGTTAACAGCTCTTCTTATATTAATACGTGCTGCAATAAGTAACCATACTCATGTGTTTGGTTCATATACAATTGTGTTTTTAGATTTTTGTCATTGATATTCGTCATTGTGTCTCAATGGATAAATGAACTGAACCTATTTATCCAATCAGTGGCAGATAATGTTCAGAAAACATTATTTAGATATTAGTCCCATTAATAAATTAGAGTGATTTGATTTTGTACATCAGAACTTAATTGGCTTGTGAAAAGTGGGTGTTGATTTTGATTTCTTGTCTTCTTTAACGCACACTTGTTCAACTTGAACCGCTTTTTCACAGCATAACACCAAAGATTTCCAGTGCATTTCATTAATTAGCTTGTTGCCATAAAACCTGCAGCACATAAAGTGTAAAAATGCACAAGGGACACCTTGAGCAAATCCATCCCAACAAAGGTGAAAACCATCACGGGCCTTTATAATTGAATCATGGTTTGTGCTTATTTTCTATCCCGTCCAATTAATATGCGCGCATCTGGGCTGGACTGTGTTAATTAAATACACTTTGCACCTGAAGGAACCTCTAAAGAGAGCCACTATTTTCAGTAGCTGGAGCGTGACCTTATTAAGGTGTCACGCTGGCGAGATAATGAGAGCAGTGATTGAGGGATGCTATTACTCAGCGCTGCGGCCATCTCTCCCGCCAGTTAACGCTCTTTACCTCACACCTTCTGGTGCATCATGGGATGCACTTTATGCAGTTAAAATCCATCTTTGTTCTGATCATTTCAAATAAATAACCGGTTTCGCTTGCGATGTAATTGTGGCTTGCGTCTTTGTATGCATTTTGCACGAGATCGCCTTTGTAGTACGGATTGCTTTCTGATCGTGGCCCCTCTAAGCTTCCCTGATGCCCATCTGAATGCAAGCCAAGCGTTCGCCGCAACCTTTAAAGGTTTTTACGCTCTGCAAAACCGCCCTATTTATTTGTTGGGCTCTTGAAACAGAACGATGAATAATTCTTGTTTATATGTAAAATAACAGAAGGACATCACGATTTCTCTCTTGACTTGTTCTCTTGTTCCTAAAGCCAGAGTGCTTACACTGTG
Source organism: Danio choprae (assembly GCA_903798125.1). NCBI lineage: Eukaryota > Metazoa > Chordata > Actinopteri > Cypriniformes > Danionidae > Danio > Danio choprae. Next base: position 16,365,447 of record CAIGQW010000596.1, read on the forward strand.
ACCAATTACAGAAGCACTGCTGTTTTCTGTCCTTCTGGGCTTTTTTTTCTTCCTCGTCCTCCGTCAGTGGTAATGAGGCCCGGTTCAGAGCTCCAATGCCGGCTCGCTGGCGGAGTTCAAGGCGGTGCGCCATGCGGGCTGGTCCCTGTCACTCTCTCTGAGTTAGATTGATGATAACAGATCGCCGGGGCACTAACTGGACCTCGGAGGACCCGGGAGGAGGCAGGGAGGCGGGACCAACTGGCACTCTGTTTGCGGGACCCCTTCACCTTTCGGCAGCTGCTAGATCCAGTCCAGCCCTAACAGTGTCCACAGGACTTTGAGTCGACGACCAGGACCCTCTAATTTATGGCCTGAGTAGCTTGTTACTGTCAGAGCTTTGCTGACCTAAATTCTGCTATTGACAAAAAGATGAAGTGCTATTTGTTTCCGGTGACCTCCGAGCACCACCTTCAGCTCTCCATCACTGTGCCAGGAGGAATGGTTCTCTTATCTTTGCTTTAATCCGCCTCGCTGGTTCTCGACTGGCTTTGCTTGAGGACCTCAAGCGTCCAACGCTGTTTAAAACTGTTAACAACATTTATGTGAATGAATACTTTTGCAGCAATTATTATATTGGCTAATATACATTTCCACACATAAAAGGTTAAGAATTGAGGAAAGGCAAGTTTATTTATATAGCACATTTCATACACAATGGTAATTTAAAGTGCTTTACATAAACAAGAATAAAAGAAACATAAAAACAAAGAATAAAAATGATTGAAAACAGATTAAAAATGTGTTAAAACAGGTTTTAAAGAAATAAAAAAAAGAAAAGAAAGACATGAAGCACAGTGCTCATTCAGTAAAGACACAGCTAAACAGATGTATTTTAAGTATTGATTTGAATATGCCTAATGTTGGAGCACATCTGATCACTTAAGCCACTCATCATTAAGCCACTCATCATTAAGCCACTTAAATTGATAAATGTGCTCTCAGAAAAAACTAAAAAATGCTCAATGCCTAATGATAAAATGCTGCTTTTTAGTATTTCTAAGACTGTTCACAATTGTTAAATAAGTAGCATATGTTAAGTTGTTAGCACATGGTAAATTGTGTAATATGCTACATTTTTACGTGCATAACCTGACAATTATAACTGCAAATATCATATTAATATTACCAACTGAAAGGTGAATTTGCTATAAAAATAGATGCTGTGATGTGTTTTCTCTTGCCTTTTAAAAATGCATGAGTCTGTTTACTGTTCTGTCCTAACTATACTCAAGTGTATGGTTAAGTGGATTTTTTTTATTCGCATTTAACATTGTTGTTGTGCAGCCGTCCATGACCCCATCAGAAAAGACCTCCAGCCTGTTTGTTTTCAGGCCATGACCCTCTGGTGGAGAACTATTACTTTTTCTTTTTTTTCAGTTTCTTTACGGCAAGCTTAAGGAAGCCAGTCCGGCCGTATTCAGGATTTATTACAAGCAGACAACCTCGATAACAAGATGTATTACTGTGGTAGTCTGGGGAAAATCACTCATTTCTAAAACTGGTCTTGTTTTCTTTTTTCTCTCTCCCTCCCTCTTTCCACTAACAGCTTTCTAAAGAACGCGAGCGTCTTCAGGCGATGATGGCACACTTGCACATGAGGCCCTCAGAGCCCAAACCATCACCAAAACCGGTGAGTGCATATTGGTACGCGTACAGTAAACAGGACTCGGATGGTAAATGAGCTCTCTAAACACGGCTGGAGGGTAAGAGGAGAATGGGATTTGTAATGCCTGCTTTCTTGGGACCCTATCAGGACCGAGAGAGCATTAAATCATACACCCGATCTCAGCCAAAAAACGCAGAGCCATTACACTCTGATGGCTTTAGCACGGCAAACAACCTGTTGGCCGGTAAAAGCTGTTTAGCACCGCGACCGCAGGCACACTTAAAGTAGGGGGGAAGACGTTTTGTTTCAGAAAACAAACAGTTTGAAATGATAGATGGAAACTGCGGCAAGATGATCTGTGAAGAAATAACCTGTAATCTGTAAACATTCAGAGATATAGCTGTGTATTTGAGGAAGGAAAAAATAGAGCAATATTTGAAAAAGACTCATTTTTCTGGATCCCTGTAGATTGCATTTCCACCCAACCATTAATCAAACGCAAAATACACTGATTGTTGTGCTGGAAATGCAAGTGTTTACAAGTGAGAGTAGGCTGTGATAAAATATTATTTATTGTAATTATTTATTCAATATATTGCAGGGGAAAACATTGTTAGCGTGTTGCCGCCGCTTAGCAAATAGCTAATTTTACCAGCATAATTTTTCTTCCTCATCACCTCCCACCGTATAAAGCAGGATAATCACAAGACAGAATAATTATCCTGTAAATCCATCAGGAATCGATTGCTCACCTCTGTCGATTTATTATTCAGGTTTTTTTTTTCCATCCTTAGATCTCCAGCAGCTCGGCGAAATCGACTCTAATAAAAAACGTTCAGCCTATAATCCATGGCCGCATATGAATGAATAATATTAATGAAGTATTACATTACATAAACCGCACATGAAAGGACTGCTAATTGCATTTGATGATGAGCAATTAATGGAGAGTTCTTAAATAATCAGCGAGGGTCTACGTTTTTTTTTTTTCTGGCTCTTTCCTTTTTGTCTTAGTGCAAGTGTCTGGCTCTCGCGAGTGCTTTAATGTTATCGCTTTTGCAGGTACAAAAGAGAACACGTGTATCCTCTCCGCACAAAAAAAGGATGTTATAGATAATATGGTGGTACTTTCACGCCCTCATACGCACAGAGAACCATCCCACACATTTGATAAATATTAATAGTGCGGATTTATTAGCACGAGAAAATGAGCAGCGGCAAACCCTCAACAGCTATCAGTAGCCCAACACAAGGTGCTGGTACACTGTTATACGACCCCATTTAAACTCTGAATGGCACTTCATTAAATGTTACCTTTTGGCCATGCCATGGATGGCTGAAAATCAAAGTTACCAAGGCTGCTAGTCCTGAATAATGAGGGGCTCTTTTTTTTTCCCCCAACCCCTTCCCTTTCCTCTCAGCCAACCTTGAATATATATTCAGATGAGCAGCGGTAGTAAAGGGCTGATCCCTGTGTCTCATTCACTCCTGCTCAGTTAAGCTTTAATAAATTCCATTTTGCAAACAGCGGTTTGTATGCCTGCAAACATGTTACGCTTGTTGCCATTACCAGGTGAGGAAAGGAAAGGAAAATCTTGTCTTAACATTTTAAATATACATGCAGCACGCTGTCTATTTCCCCACTCGCTCACTACTGATAGGATTTATTATGAAGTGCTTTTCTGCAGTGTTTGGCAGTGTATCAAAACCTTTTTAGATTAGAGTACTGTGTAATTACCTGCTGATGTGGTGGTTTGGCTGCAATGAGAAAGATATTAAGAAGGACAATCCTCAAATCTGGTGCCGTGACCCGGGCTCAGGCGAATAATGCAATGTGTTATGCACAGTTTTTGAAAGCAGGGACAAAGATGGAAATACAGATATCAGCAATACAGCATACAGAAAAAAAATATTTTATCTCATGTGACAAAGCTACGTTCATTAGCATAACTCCGATAATTGTTGGCAAGCATAATGATCATTATCGGAAGATGTTAGTATTAACTAAGTGTGTTTATTTAGTTTTGTATGCATTTAATATATAATTTTATTTGTAATAATATGCACTAATAAATTGTTCAAAATAAGACCAGGTACATGTTTAGAAGTAAATGGGGTTAATTTTGACTTCATGTTGACATTAAACTCACAAGTATTTACTCAGCACATGACGTTGTAATGTCAAAAACATAACTGTTTGCCCTTTTCCTAAGACGTCCCTCTGGTAGACAGCGTGTCTCTGTCATTAATTTCCTTTCAAGGTCTTAGTTCCAGTCGTTAGCCAGGATACTACATTCCCCTAGAGGAGTCATTGATTTCTTGCGAAGTGGTATAGCGCGTGCCACTCTCTGTGTTGGCATTATCTCATTATCGTTAAGTGGAGCTGTAATTGTCTATAGAGCAGCAGCACGGTCGCCGGCTTGACATTTCATTGTATTTATCAACACGTGCCACAAACGATTGTTGATGTTCAACTGGCGGTCGTTTTCAATCTCGACAGCACCGGAATTCTGCTTGCCAATTCGCAATTAAGGCAATTTGGTTTGAATATGTAATGATGTCATTACCATTTGGCGGAATTAACAGTGAGACTAAAGGTCAGGGATTTTTCCACTCGGGGGAAGTTTGGACACAAAAAAATAGATATCGATAAAAACCTGACACTCTGTTTAAGTGGTACGACAGGAAGAGAGCGAGATTGATCACTAGCAAGGCACCAGGTTATGGCAGCAGGCCAGGTGATCACTTCTCACAGCGTGTGTGTGTGTGTGTGTGTGCGTGTGCGTGTGTGTGAGTGTGTTGTTTTGCATCCAGGGAGCTCTTATGGGATAGAGATGGGGCCGGGATAACTCACAGCCTGATCATTAGATAATCTTTAACAGCGTGCTCTAATTAGAATTCTTATGATACAATTTCATCCTGTAATTAGTGCAGATTGGCTGCTTCCTCCTTTGCTTATTAGGGGAAACACAGCTGTAGGAAAGAGCCAGCACTCATTTCAATCTCTCTCTCTCTTTCTTCCTTCCTTCCTCTCCTCCAGTTGAATCTGGTCTCCAGCGTCACCATGTCAAAGAACCTCCCGTCCATCTCACCCCCAAACTTACCTCAGACGCCAACCACGCCCAGTGCTCCAGTCACGCCCCTTTCCCAGATGCCCCAGGTGCCCAACGTTCTCAGTCCTGCCAACGTGCCCAGCATGGGTGCCATGCGGAGACGCCACACGGACAAATACTCCATGGCCTTGTCCTCAGGTTTGAAGATGTTTTTATTTTTAACATTTCCTTCGCTCTTTCTTCAGACGAGGCTAAAATCAAACCATCAATATTCAATGCATTTTAATTACAGACAAATATCAAATGATGCAATATTTAAGAATGCGGGGAAAAAAGTACGTTCTTGTTTGATGTTTATATTTACTGGTCTTCTGCAAGTGATGGAAGCAGCAGGGAGGGCATGAATTATTCAAGCACATACAAAATATCGACGCAGGCTCTAATTTCACGAGCGTGTTAATGTTTAAGATTTCTCCAGAGAGAGATTAATTAAAAATGTATTTAGTTGGACATGTAAAATGCTGATTTGTGGTGTCCCCCTCCCCTAAACTCTTTCCGCCTCTCATTTTAATTTGATAAAACTCTGAATGAATTCCTGGCGGAGACGCATTTAGCAATTATCCAAGGTGGCGACGCTGTTATTTATTTATTTATTTATTTATTTATTTATCTTCTTCTGCTGCTTACTGTGTCCTTATTTATTATTTTCCTTTGCAGAAATCGCCCCAAACTACGAGTTTTACAAGAACGCCGACGTCAGGCCGCCGTTTACTTATGCAACCCTCATCAGGCAGGTGAGTGGGAAATAAATTAGCTTTAGCCTGATTAGATTGTAATTAATTGCCGCTTGAATTAAGTCTGGGTGAGAGCGCCTCGACGCACTCCAGTCTCTAACGCAGCGCTTAATGGCATCTCATCGCAGGCTATCATGGAGTCAAGTGACATGCAGCTAACACTCAACGAAATCTACAGCTGGTTCACACGCACCTTCGCCTACTTCAGACGCAACGCCGCCACCTGGAAGGTAATGTCCTAGCAAGGCCTGAAAGTGACTTGTGGTGGGGTGATTAGCGGTGATCGTTCCCTTTTTTTTTAACCTGCCTTCTGAAAAGCAAGAGTTTTCTCTTTATCTCGCTCGCTCTCTCTGTGACAAGTGAAAGAATAATTCAGCCTCTGATATCGTTTTCTAATTCGGTGCAATTAATAGGAGAGTCTTGATGGGGAGGTGTGCGCTCTGACGCGCTAATTACTAACCAGCCACTCAATCATCAGCACCTTTTGTTAGACGTGGCGTATTACTGCTTTCTCAGTGTCTCCTTTTCATTCCCCCCTTCTACCCTGCATATTATTGGTTAATTACGTTGAAATATGGCTGTTTGCCTTGTAGATGCTTGCCGCTACATCCCTTTTCTTGTTGTTGTTGATATCGGGCCGAGGCTTTCGTATATATACACTATAACTCACGCAGCCAGACAAAAAGCCAAGGAGAACAAGACAAATGGAGCGAGAGGTTAAGACCCGCCTGGCTTTAAAGCGCTAATGCTCCTGTCATCCAGGAAACACACTTTATTTCCCGGGACAAAAGGTCCCATTTGTATCTCTGTCCCAACAAATACATTGTCAGACGGCGATGAAAAGAAAAGGAGGGTACAATAAAAACCATCCTCTATTTTTAGACAAGGAGAGAGCAGTGAGTGTCGATAAGATTGTTTTTTTTTTCTATTTTAACGCTGGTCCTCTCAAAGGTTTCTCCAGCTCTCATCAGCATGCGAAGCATTTCCCAGCACTAGATTTAGCAAAGTGAATTAATTTGGATTTGGCTTGCTAATGATGCTGGTGTATGATTACAGCTCCACAAGGGTGTGCAATAGCTCCCTGTACAGATGCATGCTGGGCCACGACTCATTTACTGCTGGAGCGCCTGCGTTTTTAAGCATTTTACGGCCACATATACATCCCTGTTTCCAGCTCTCTCTCCTTATCAAGGAAGTATTTTAATCTGGTCCCGCCTGGAACAAAGAGGGGCTTTCGCCGTATTCGGGTACCTCCTTCTACAATAGCAGAGCAGGAATTTCCATTCGGAGCCTCCCTGCTCTTTTGTGAGGGCCGGGCAGGGCCGGCTGGTGACGGGCTTGTCATTTGATTAACAGAGAGAATTTTTAAAAAGGAATGAAAGGTGATTTAATATCTGTGCTTGGTCTCATCAGCTCAGCTTGGGGATCGAGCTCTCAGCCCCGCCAGCTTATTAGTTATAACTATATAGCATGCATAATAAAACTGCTCATTTGCTCATTAATATTAAAATTATCATATTCAGAGCCATGGGCATTAAGATCAATCAAATCCTGGGATTTTCAGGTCAGATGCGAGATCTGCTTATGAGGGTTTTTTTCCGCTCTCTCTTTTCTTAGAGCAAAAAAACACCCGCCCCTCAAATAAAACATGAAAAAAATGTAATATGAGCAAAGGTTATTATTTGGCTTCTTTGCTACATCTTTTAATTAGATTCTTTTATGGCCATGTGTGAGACTCCCAGTATTTCTTTATCAATATTTTTCCCCCTTGACCATGATTGAATAATGTTTACTAGACATTTTGTTAAGTGTAATAATTGTGTAAATATTGAGGCATTAAATCTTAAAATTGTGTGCACGATATGGAATATTATGATTTTATTGCTTGCATTTAGTGTAGAGCTCTTAAAATTCTAAAAAAGATTTTGAATAAATTAAGACGTGTGTTTAATTTTGAGCAATTTGTGCTTGTCTAACAGAACGCAGTGCGACACAACCTCAGCCTGCACAAGTGTTTCGTCCGAGTGGAGAACGTGAAGGGCGCCGTATGGACCGTGGACGAAATGGAATACCAGAAACGCAGGTCTCAGAAGATTACAGGGTACACACACACACACAAACATGCATGCATGCGCGCACACACACGCACACACACCAAAAGCACAACATCTGTCTGTGGTTATCTGTCATATGGTGTTGCAGTCAAGTTAATGCACTTTTGCCTTTGTCTTTAGGAGCCCGACGCTGGTCAAAAACCTGCCATCCAGTCTGGGTTACGGGGCAGCTCTCAACGCCAGCTTACAGGTAAAGTGTAAGTGTGTGTGTGTGTGTGTGTGTGTGTGTGTGTGTGTGTGTGTGTGTGTGTGTGTGTGTGTGAGAGTGAGGTTGGCACAGGCAGTGAGAGTCTAGAAGGACACCGTGTGGCAGAGGCAGGAACCTTCTCTGCCAGCCGGCCTCAGATTGATAGCAGCCTGTGCAAATGCGAGGGCATAATCATTAATATTTATCCAAACTGTCATAAATGATTTGGCTTCGCAGTGTCGGCCAGCGAGGTGCTCGTGGCAAAAACTTTAAAATTTAATTACTGTATATAACTTTAATGTGCAGGAGGCAAAAATGTCAGCAGTCTTTCTTTCGTTTTTTTTTTCTCTTTGACTGTTTTGAGGTAAAGTTTTGGATGGTTTCATTATCATGTGGATGCTCGGGCTTTCTTTATTCGCTGTTCATTTGAGGCCTGTCTTGTAAGGTGAAAAGATTGTTTTTGCAACTCAGAAACTTTCACATTGTTTTTTTTTTTCCTGCCACTTTGCGGCAGTTCTCATCTGTTTTTTTTTTGTTTTTTTATCATACGAAGAGATTCTTCAGCAGTAATTTGGAAGTGACTCGATAAAAAAGAGGAGATAATCTAGAAGTTGTCATGCTGACTGCTGAAAAGGCTTGAAAATAGTGGAGTTGAACTGTTTTCTCTGTCTGTTTCTCTCATAGGCTGCGTTGGCGGAGACCACTTTGCCGCTTCTGGGTAATCCGGGCTTGATGAACAGCGCGTCAGGTATGATGGGAGCGAGTCCTCCAATACTGATGAGCGGCAGCCCGACCGGACTTTTACAGGGAACCACACATGAAGAGCTCAACGGCACACTAGACCACCTGGACACCAATGGACACAGCAGCCCCGGATACTCCCCACATACCCACCTGTGAGTTTACTAAACAATGTATAAAGTCTATATAATGTGACATATATGCAAAATGCCTCAAGTATGTGCAAAAAAAAGGCCTTAAGATGATTTGTATTTGATTTGATTTTTTATTTTATTTTTATCACCCATTACAACAGCAGGAAAAAATATTTTGATGATTTTGATAATGAAAAATAATAATAATAAATATATATATATATAACATTTTTATTGACCACATATTTGTTTTTCTAATTTATTTTAAATGCACAACCCATTTTTATAATGTTTCTCTATCAAAAGTATTTTTTCCTGCTGTTGTAATGGCTGATATGTGGCTATATATATATATATATATATAATAAAAAAACATTTGAAGTGCATATTGTGACTTATTTCCACCAAAATATTCACAGGGATGTAATAGGTGAGGCTTGACTTTTGGGCGGGCAAGACTTGGTTGCATCATGAAAAATATTCTACAAATATTTTAACTAATACATTTTTATAAGCAGTTACATTAGAAAAATAGATTGCATTTTGTGGTTAAAATAAAAACTAAATAGGGAAAACTTAGATTTTATATTTATATTATATTATATTAAAATAATTCTAAAATCTGTTATTTAAATAATAATTATAATACAGCAAATACACCATATCATTTTAAAATTGCAGTATAATTATACATTAGCATCATTCTTTCATATCACTAAAACGACATACTTGCACGCTACCATTAGTGTGCTTCAAAATAAATAAATAAATAAAATGATGCAGACCTGAGGTTAAGTTCGGTTCTTGGCTTACAGCTCTTACCTATAAATAGGAAGAAGCGAACGGCTGCCATAATTATAGATTCCCCTTTGTAATTACCCCACTGTCTGTATCGTCGAGGTTTAGATGTTATATTTTATGCACGACCGTTCCTATTAATATTTAGAAGCTAACTATATCATTAATTACTTTAAAAATCTTTTGCCTTTCCATCTTTTTTAATGGCTGGCAGAGAAAGAGAGAGAGCAGAGGCTGATGAAAGATTAATGCGGTGCCGCTCGGTCACAAATGGTGATCTAGAACATGTGCTCGTGCCCTAATCAGTGATGTCACTCATGCTGGACGGCCCGGTGTTTACAGAGCCAAAGATAGCAGCGTTAAGGGCACTCGGAAGTGTGTCAGACACGCGCATCTGTGCCTAATGCCCAACCCAAAGACCCTATTAGCCAGAAAACACACGACGACGCACTCCAGAAATGTGTGTTAATAGGGAGTGTGTTTGATCCAGAATTGGGACAGTATATAGTGTGAAGTGGGCCAAATCCGAGATCCAGACAGAATCCCTGTGTATTCGCTCCCTCAGGTTATTTAAGTTTTAATAACCGACAGTTAAGTCTAGTGTGTGTGTGTGTGTGTGTGTGTGTGTGTGTGTGTGTGTGTGTGTGGTTTTTCATATTTTCTCTCTTTCTGGATGAAGCGTTAAGACATGAATGCTCAGTAAAGGTAAAATGTCTCTTACATGACCTCTACATGGCCAAAATGGAAAATATGTGTTTTGCGCGTGGCTTTTTCTGGGCTGCACTTAATAATGAAGAGGCTAAAAAGGACAACATATTCACATTTTGTCTCATGAGAAGCAGAACAATTGGACTAAGCTTTCTCTGAACATGTTGCATTAATGATATCTGTGTGTGTGTGCGCGTGCGCGTGTGCGTGTGCACGTATATTATTTTGACCCTATTCTGTTTTCTGTAGTTTAATAGTTCGCTTTCATGCAATCAAAATATGATTATAATCTAACCCTGTATTCAATTCGAAAGGACTGCACATTATGTCCAGTGAGTTCTCTAGAGATGCGATTAAAGTAGATTTTTTTTAAGACTCACCTTTAAAATAATTTGTAAAATTATGTTAATGAAGGGATGTTGTGCATTTCGTGTTCAAAAAAATGTCTTGCTGTAATTATGCAGAATATGATTAAGTATAAATCGATTCTGTTTCTTCACTTTAGGAAAGTATTTAGGGAAGTTTTTTTTTGTACCAATTAGATTTAATATTGGAATTTCTAAGTAATTATTTTGGAATGTAAATAAATATTTCATCTGGTTTCACTTGGAAATATGTCACTTTAGGAAAGTTAAGTGGGTTTCAAGCTGCTAATTTAGTTTTAGATACATTTTTTAAGCAAGATGTGCATTCATTTTCAAGTTTAAATTGCTCCTAAAACAATTTAAATATTAGAGTTTCGCAGTCATTATTCAGAATATAAATTTATATATATATATATATATA
>CAIGQW010000596.1:16376509-16390947 GCA_903798125.1 Danio choprae
TTTTTTTTTTTTTTTTTCTTCAGTATAAAAAAACTGATCTACTTGTGTATTAATGTATATTTTACCCATTTAATTCTCAATAGATACAATCATACAACCTTTTTTCTTATTGTTTATCACGTTTCGCTCTCAAATAAGTCGCTGTGAAGAATTAAAATGGTTGAAAACTCCAAATTTACCTCCGTTTTGAAGGAATGATGAACAATAACGTTTCCCAGCAATTGCTTAAATATAAATTGAGAATCTTTCTGAACTTAAGGGAAGTAAACTGCTAAAGGTTTTGCAGTAATTATTTAGAATATAAAAACATATTTGATTATGTTTTGCTTTGAAATATACCACTTTAGAAAACTAAAGTTGTTGTGCCAAAATACAATTGGAATATGGACATTTTGTTGTTATTATTCACTATATAAATAATCGGAAATATATTACATTTCCTACATTCATGTCTTAATGCACATTTTATTACACAATTGAATTCACAATTTTTTTTAAACTTTTTAGATATGTCAGGGAATTCAAATGGATCAAATGGTCTTTATAGAGAAAATGAAGTCACAAGCTAAAAAAATTATTCATTGGTTATACAATTTTCTTTAAGGTAAGTGGTTGCAAACAATTGATATGGGCTGAATTGAAACAAACAAATTAGGTCGAACATTACAAAATGTAATTTGTTTGTGTAAATTAAGCCCATATAAATTGTTTGCAACCACTTTCCTTAAAAATATTTTTGCAAATCCATTGAATAATTTTTTTCAGTCTATATTTCCTCATTGTTTATCAGGATTCATTCTGAAATAAGCCGTTTGAGGTCAATCAAATTACAATTCAAGACAAAATGTGTGTTCACATAATAGTTTATTACTAACTAGAATATTGCACTAATTATTAGAGCATACATAAATACTTTTCATCAATATATACCATGACGGACCCACTTAGAAACAGTATTCCAGAAAGCCATATCATAAACTATTAAATCAATGCACACATTAGAAATTGTCGGTGTTTGCTGTCATGCTCGTGTCTGATCATTTTATGCAATGGAAGTGTTTTTACTCAATCGCTGTGCCACACACACACACACACACACACACACACACACACACACACACACACACACACACACACACACACACACACACACACACACTGGCACAGACTCGGGCTCCAGATTTCCTCATGCCAGCCTCTCATTAAACACTAAATGACTCATCCTGACATCTTAATACAGTGGAGAAGGGACGGCAAGGACTAATCATTTCTCTCTTCCTCCTCCGACCTCGCAAGCAAGCCGCTGATTTATAATTAATGCAAATGAAAGCTGTAAGCCATGCTTCTTCACATTAGGAGTAAAGGCCTGTGTCGCGCTTAATGGCCAGTGGAACGTCGGACCGACCGGGATCATTTGTCTCGCTGTAATATCTTTTGAGCGTATCTGTTTGTTATCGTACGATAAATGTGGACGGGGGAGCGTTAGATGAGCGCTGATGGTCAACAGTGACTTTTATAGGCCCATTAAACATTGGTTACGACAAAATAGATGTTTATAAACATGTTAGCTGCGCGATGATGACCCCAGTAAAATGAGCAGACTCAACGTAACAAATTGCAGCGACTTTGTTATTAAATCACAAATCAATATGCTAATGTTAGAGATTAAATATATGTATAAATCACCTTTTCTTTGGACATTGTAGCATTTTCATAACAATTCAGACTTTATGTCAGTTTAATGAGAGAAGAGAAGTTTGGTAATGAAAAGCGATTGTCGATTGTCATGTTACAATGAATGAAATGATATTACATTACAATAACAAATCTATCAATAAATATATGGTGACTATAGAGAGCTAAGAGAGCAAGGCATGATGGGGAATTGTCACCCAAAATGATGTTGTTTGTTACATCTCTAAGTGTATTATTATTAGAATTTAGTATAATTTGTAACATTAATGATTGCAAAGTAGATTTTAGCATCATTAGTTATTTCTAAGATGGCTGAAAATGAGCGGTTTATGCAAATATTTATTTTGCTATATTTATTTTATGCAATATTTATTTATTTATTTGTTTATTTTTATGAATTGTCGGTTATTTTAATTCATCAGCACATACAAATACAGTCTCAGCTATACAATAGGAAATAATGGGAAATATACAAACAAGTAAACAGGATAATACAGTCAGGCTAGAAGCTAAATATGCACCATAGAATAGGAAATCAGGAGAAATTATTAAGCGGCCAAAAATCATCGGACTTTTGATGTATGTCATAGGTGAGTTTCTCGAGTGGAAATAGCGTACATACTTGAGACAACCACATTTTAAAGGAGGGTACCTGAGTAGATGACCACAATAAAAGTATACGTTGCTTTGCCAGATAAACCTAGATTAAAAACAAATGCTTAGTGTGGGAGTCCAACACATCCTCTACTCCACCATATAACAAATACAATTCCAGAGAGAAACTACATTTTGTCACAATAGCAGAAACAGTGAAGGAATGATCCTTTGCATTGTTTACAGTTAAAACCAAGATCAGAGGAGTTTCTGTAAATCGTGTTCAGAGCTAAGGGTGTAAGATAATACGCAATATTTATACATAATATCTATAAGGAAGAAGTTTGTGATGTTAGTAATGTCCTTTATAGCACTGTTTTGTTACAAAATGTGTGTTTGCAAACATTATAACACAGCAGTAAAATGCAAAGGAAATTCTGATAAGACTTTCCATAAAATGATCAAAACTATGCAAAATTAGTCAAATGAAAAAGAGAACTATAGGAAGAGCCAATGAACATGCCAACTAGAGCATATCTTTCGCCAAGATTACACTGTGCGACGAGCAGACGCCATTGTGCCTGAATTAATTGCTTTAATAAAGGCTGGAGAAGTTTGCAATTCGCAGGTATTTCTGGAGGGTGTGAAATATATCATTGGGATGGTCCGGCTCTCTCTCTCTCTCTCTCTCTCTCTCTCTCTCTCTCTGTCTCTCTCTCTCTCTCTCTAGCAGACAGAAACATCCCGGTGCTTCCACATCTGAATATTAATCTATTTTGCTATAAATATTAAAGTAATCTGTACCTTTTAAAATTCTTTTCATATTCAAAGTTCCCCGTGCCATTGATGAGCGCGACCCAGGAGAGAGCGGCCCAGACACGGCCTAATACAGAGACTAGTTGATAAGGATTCCTCTCTCTCTCTCTCTCTTTCTCCAGTCCGGCGGGATTTCCCGATGCATCCGACGTGTCAGAAATAATTAGGTTTTGTCAGATTTATCATGGTAGCACAAACCTCTCTCCCTGCCAAGGGCCCCGAGATCATGTTAAGCCTTGTTTGTGTATGACAGAGTTATTATTCTTGTTAGTAACCTCACTTCCGCCATCTTTTTTTCCAAAACCGCTGCTGTTTTTGCATTTATTTCCTCCCCGCATTTATTGACAGTCGGTAAAGATATTCATCCATTTGGAGTTAAAAACATGGATCATGGTGTCCGAGGGAACTGGCAGTCTGAAGTTGATTAATGGTGGAGTCTTGCTGCAGGTTGTCTCCTCACTTGAGAAGTGCCACCGCGGCCCCTGCATATTAACGAAGGCCTGCACTTTCTATTAACAAGATAAAAAAAAAAAAGCTCCACTCGTCCCCCACCCCACCCAACAACCGCACCCCCCCATCGTTGCTCCAGGGGGCGAGAGGATGAGAAATTCTCCATTATTTATAATGGGGCTGCAGCTACTTCTTTTTTCCCTTTTAAATAGCAGGTGCCATCAGTAAACTTCTCAGCGGCCAGCATATTTTACTGTCAAAGCGTTCGCATTTCCACAAGCGCTTCATTAAGCGGGGTTTAATTGCTGTTAACTTTTCTGTTTTGCTGTGTTGAATGCATGTGTTTTTGCACAGGTGATGACTTTTTACTTGGATTTTCAATTTTGCTGTTCTATGAATTACAAAGCTTTTAGATGCTTCCTGGAATGCTTGATTCTGATTGGTCAATGGCTATCTTTGTTTAATGATACATAAACTGTATCAACTGTATCAATTTTATTGCAATATAATCCGTGTAAATGATCAAGATCTTGATTATCTTGTTAATTATTATTATTATTATTATTATTATTACTACTAATACTACTAGTAAGTATGATTCAAAAGTTTGGTGTCAAGATTTAAAAAAAAATATATTATAAATATATATTCAGAAATTAAATTGATCAAAAGTTGTAGTAAAAATAATGTGTAATGTAAGTTATTTTCATTTTCAACTTAACACTGTACTTTAACGTTATATTATTTAAAGGAGCATTTAAAAATGTATCAAGATTCAGTGACATCACATAAATGCATTACATTTCAAAATACGTTAAAATGGAAACCTTTTATTTTTTATTTATTTTATTTTGCAAGATTGCCATTTTACTGTATTTTTAATCAAATACACAGAGTTCTTTGAAAAACATTTACCCCTATTACCTTTCTCCAGTCTTTAGATCTTCTTTCTTTCCCATATTCACTCAGGGTCTTTCACTAAATTGTATTTTTTTTTTTTATCCACGTACGCAGGCCTCCCATTCACGTCAAGGAGGAGCCACTAAACATGGAGGACGAGGACTGTCCGATGTCACTGGTGACCACAGCCAATCACAGTCCTGAACTGGATGACGACCGGGAGCTTGAGGAGGGCAACCTATCGGAGGACCTGGAATGACTATTTTGCCCCACCCCTCCGCTGGGGCCCTGCCTCTTTCAGGCCCCGCCCCTCAACTAAACCACAAACACAGCAAAAAGACTGGACGCAGCAGGCGGGAGTATTTATTTAGCATGCATCTGGAGACTGGCCCCGAAGAAAATCTATAGCGCAGATCTTTAGGGACCAAAGATGGACAGACACGAGAGACGTCTGCTTTTTAAAAACAAACATACGAAAGGAAGAACAAAAAGGACAAGATTTCATCCGAATCCGCTTGGCCAAATCACACAACGAACACGAGGCTCACGGAACTGAAGTGAAGCGGGAGCGAGTGCGTTCTGTAGAAAGCCAGCGGCCACATATACTGCCAAACAAAAAAAAAACACAAAAAAAAGAAGTTTTAAGTTTGTGAATATCCAAGCCACAGTAGTCGTCGGTGTTAGATGCAATTGCTGGTTCAATTCAAGTTGTTGCTCTGTTAATTTTTTTGCACATGAAGTAGTATCAAAAATTTAGTGTCACTGCCTGTATGTCGACAGAATTTTAAAAAGGAAAAACCAACAAAAAAAAAAAAAGCTGTTTTCCGTTGTTGTTGTTGCTGTTAATTTCCCCCATCACTGCTGTTTTGTTCCTCCCGCAAGCTTATGTTGATTCCGAGTCATGTTTGCGACACCAACCAACTGTAAATGGCATTTCATAAAGTCACGTCAGTAACACAACCGTGGTATTAAGACTGTTGCAGCCGTCCCACAACTACAAAAAAAAAGTACACAAAAAAATAGGTCTCGCTAGCTCTGCTTCTGCTGAAAACGTGACTTGTGATTCAGTTGCATCTGGAAAAACACGCCGCGTTCCTGCATATTCTTCTAGTCTCTTTACCTCCTTGTTCTAAAGCTTTGTCTACCTGCAGAGAGTCACAGGCAACAGCTAGAAACCAAAGCCAACACTATCAACGGCCAATAGCTTAGACAGAAGCCGCCAGACTCTTTGGTCAGTCTTCTGTGACTAGTACAAAGAAGCTTTTCCTTATTTTTATTTTTCTCACTAACTACCTTCGAATAACCTCTGGGATTATCTCCTTCAGCCCTGTACAAAGATTTGAAAATGATTTTGCTGTAATTTGATCGACAGACGGAGCGCTCGCTATGGCCTCGCGAATTCACCGAAAGTCAGGTAGAGCAAGAGAGCAGCTATAAATGGATCATGACCAAAATAACCATTCGTGGAAGTGCAGAAATTGAGTTTCATTTTGTATTCCTTTCTTATGATCATCATCATTTGCGCAAAGCATCGCGTCATTGTTTTTTTACTAGTGAAACGTACTGTTCATTGTGACTGTCCGAGGTGTCATGTCTTATATCCGTCAATTTACTTCAGAGCCGAAACCGAAAAATATAGTAACCAAACTCTAAGATATCTAGTGAAGCCAAAAAAGTCATGATTTCAAGTCGATGTGAAATGATGTGGCTTGGTTATATTGTAAAAAGCAAATAACAGAGCCATGACAGGAAGAGGACCAAGAGTCCTTTTCCAGCCGACGTTTGCTTTGCTCCATTGATTCAGACTCATTGTATAATTCATGGCTATATAGACACGAAGGTTTGTGGTTAGACCATGTATGGTGTATAAGTAGCAACCGGTTATTTTGAGGTAAAACAGGAAGTGATGGCTCACTTTTATTTGAACGTCGCTGATGTCATCGAGCGGTTGTTGCTTTAAAGTTCCTTTTCAGTCAGTCAAACCAAAGTTATACAGATTTCTGCCTCTACAGTTGAAAATAACGCAAAGCCTGTTTCCTTTTCTTCTTTCTCTTTCTTTGATTGTTCTCTAATGCAGAAAGCCCAGTCCGAACGGATAACTGCTTTGTGTCGTAACCGATAATGTCAAAGTTTGTCTCTGTGTGTGTGAAACATACTGTGCAGTTGTTCCCGTTTCGTGCCAAACCTAGGGTTGGCTGCTAGTTTAGCAAACACACACACACACACACACACACACACACACACACACACACACACACACACACACACACACACACACGCACACAATCGCACACACTTTAATAAGACAGCAGAGCTGGATCCAGGGACAAAGCGTATCCCTCATCCTTTGCTGGAGTCAGCAAATTGACTTGAAGATGACATTCATAATAATTTTATGGCACCAAATATAAGGACGCAGCGTCTTTGAATAAGAAGATACAAAAAGGGTTCTCCCACTTATCCCAAAAAATAAAAAGGCTTCTACCTCTTCACAACACGAGAAAAAATGGCAGATTGCACGAGTCGCTAGAACGCCACCGACATTTTCCAACCCGATTCACGCTGGACTTCGCCAAAAGCGCCAGTTTACATTCCCAAAGGCAGATGTGGAAGGTTTGCATTGAACTAGCTTGTCCTCAAGACATTTGTAGAATGAATATGTAAAAAAATACCTGTAAGGGGATGATATTGTGTTATTAAAAATGCATGTCTAAATTCATTTGGTGGACTGGAAATAAGAATTAATAAACACATATAATAAAAAAACGTCAGGAGGAGGATGATGATGATGATGATGTTGATGGACTAAAGTGTGCATACCTCAGCTATACTGTTTCCGGGGGGGGGGGGAGGTGATGATGATCGACAAAAGAAACTCTCAGCCACAGAATGCATATTAACTGTAGAGTTTGCATGGGTTTTGTAAAAACATTTTAAAAAAATGTCTAAAATAGTTGCTTGCACATAATACCAGAAGAACCTCCAGGTCGGCAATCTCCTTCAATAGATTTTAGGATTGTCCGGGATTTTTTTCTGGGATGATTTTGTCTGTATTTTGATAATTGTGCATATTATGTAAAAAGATACGAGAAAAAAAAATGTTGGTGGACCCATGAATTTGCCAGGCATTTTTTTCTAAGCTAAAAAGATCAGTGTTTTTTTTTATTTGATTTAATTTTTTCTTTCCTGAATTTCCTGAATTTTTACTGTTCTCTCATTGCTTGCTAAGAATAGCAAACCTGCTTTTTCCTGCATCTGCGTTGCGTAGCTGTAAGGCTTTTCCTAATGTGTGTATTTATTGCTTGTACCTCTGTGCATACGTTCTGAAGCATTACGTCTGGCAGTTGAGTCATGTATCCTTTCTAATAACTATCATTCTCCGGGAATATGATCCCCTATGTATACAGTAAATTGGAACTGTAGCAAAAACAAACAAAAAAAAAACGACAAAAAAAATAATGTTTATGTAATTGGTGAATACCTTTTGGTTGTTTTTGCCTTTTGGTTTGGTTTCGGTTCCTTCAAAGAACCGAGACTCTTTTTTGATACTTTTCATTACCGTGTACTGTGTCCATATGTTACGGATTTCTGCGAGAGTAGAGGTCATGATTGAGAACTGTAACGGCCGTTATTATTTTCTGTATTCATGGCTTTTCACTGCTGAATAAAATAAAGGACCAAAACTAGGATTTGAAAAGCAACTGTCTACCTCCAACATCAGGGAGTTCTTACTTTTTGTACACGTATATCTTTTATCCTACAAAGACGCAGCCTGTGGAAATGTGGGGCTGCATTATGCTTTTATGCAACGTGGAGGAATGCGTCGCAGGAACTTAAAAACAGCTCGGAGAGGGGAAAAAAAAGAGAGAGGCGGGAAGAAAACAATAAAAGTTTAATAGCCGACTAACATGGTTTTGTTCCGACTCCCAGCACCTCAAGTGTTGTTTAGACGGTCCGTGCAGCCAGAAGTGCGTGTAATGGACACGGCCCATGTTCTCTGTCCTCGGCTTTGATCTGAGGAGAGCACGGCCTTCCGCGACTTACTTGAAAAGGCTATTTGTGGAGCAGCCGAGCCTCTGCGGGGGACACAACACATCTACAGCGCGTTTTCGCAGCTTTTCTTCTGGCCCCCAGTTGAGTTACAGCGAGTGTTTATTGAAAAAGCACAGTGTAGAAAACTGCTTTATTTCCTAGAAATAATGTATAGAGGCTGGGCGTTCTGCTTTCATGCGTCCAAGTCCTCGTTTTTGAATGTGCACACTTTGTAATCGCTGTTTTTTTTAAAAACTAAGAAAAAAAAAGACAGATGATGCATCCATTTCAGAAAAGTGAAGCCAAAACGGACCAGGTATGGCCGCTGTCATCTTGCTGCAATGATGTCATTTGGAGCCAGAGTCTGCACAGAATCATGACACACGCTGGTATCATTATTGTCAATGCGATCACAAGTGGAATGCACTAACTCCAGGTGTAAATGTGTATGCTTTGAGCTTGTCCACTTTTTGCTACTTCCAGAGCTTGTTGAAAACCCATTTGATGCTCAGTCAAATGTGTTCAAACAGCCTTAAAAGACCACTCACCACCTAATAAGACCCTTAAACAATATAGGACGTGTTTGTAAAGCACTTATAATAATATAAAGCCACAATGTGATCCAATCTATCAAAGCGGGTCTATTGCTCCAATCAGACGAATACTGACACACTATAAATAACCAGAGTTTTCCACTCCAGTCATCTTCGTCTTGAAGAATCCCCCCTTCCACCCCTACTCCTTCCCTTCTCCTGATAGGGAGTTTGCACGTTCTCCCCGTGCTCGTGTGGGTTTTTCCCGGGTTTCCCGGTTTCCTCCCACCGTCCAAAGACATACACCATAAGTTAATTGACTACTCCAAAGTAGCATCTTAAGACAAACTCTTAGCCAGCCATATCTCAGCACGTTCACAAGCAGGGGAGTTCTCGAGACCTACCTGAGCTCAAACTCCCCTCTCGTCCTTCAAATGGGAGGAAGCCCCAGGCTCGAGGATATTCCGAGCTCAGGACTCTCTCCCGGGACAGCATACCAAACACGCTTTATTATCAATCATCAGCTAAGTGTGAACTAGCTGAAATAAGAATTACTTAAAGTAATAGAAAATACCAATGGGAAAACATTTCAAGCGTACTTAATTATTTGTCCTCGCCCCAATCGCTTTACATGGAGAAGATGAGGTTTATGATCTATGAATCTGAATGTGAGGGGAAAACAATATGTTATTGACTGAAACATTAAGGTTGTTTCAAACGCTAAAAACATAGAGATTGATTTTTAACCCACATATTGTCATGTATTCTATAGTCTGTGCATTTAAAGTGAGCGCAGAACAAAAATCTCGCACACTGTGCCTTTAAGACAAGTATCCATCTGGGTGTATCCCATCATTTTCTTATTTCTCATCCTGGTTTTACACACGATCAATCAAATGAACCCTTTTCCCAAGGAAATGGCACGTTTTACTCCGGGTCAGCGCAGACAGATGTGATTCAACCTCATTCTTGGCTTTGAAATTGAAATGCGTTGACCACAAATTTGCAAGAAAATGATAAAAAAGGCGCATAAAATTGTAAGAAGCAAACTTGTCAAAGTCACGAGCAGGTGCCCGGGCAGGCCAGTGATTGACCCCAAGTCCCTAGTGTGACCTGCTGCTCATTTTCATGCATAACGGTTTTATCTTGACTCCGTCAGTGGCCTTTTACTCTGAAGGGATCTGACTTTACCACAAAGACTAAGCTAACAGCCCCACAAGAATACGTCATTTAGCAGCTCCTCCACTGGTCACTGCGATTAATTTGGGGTTTTTGTAGGTTTCACCCAATGAAAACGCCCAGTTTGCTGCAGTTACTCCAGCTTTTTCAGCCGCGCTTCCTCTCAGGACGCTATTCTTCCATGCTTTTTATGCACTTGGAAGTGTTTGTGAATTCAAGTGAGGGATGGCATACGACGTGCAACAAGGGCCGCTGTGTACCACACAACATCAGAGCGAGCGCAGACATTAAAGTGTGAGCCACATTACAGACCCCTCTTTCAAAGGCCATGAAATAATAATGGCTTGTGGTTAGAGGTATCCGTGAGTCACATTCGCTACTTTTCATAAAGTGGAGTTATTTACAGAGCAATGAATAAAAGAATGGGATAGCGGTGCAAGCCTTTTCCTCATGAACTGAGAGAGCTGAAATAGGTCAGCATACATTTTGAGGTCTCGTTCGAGAGCCTCGTCATAAACAACCAGTCTAGTAATGACAATCGAATGCGCTGCCTATTATTTTAAAGCAGTCTCTGGGGTTAACAATACATCATAGCATATAAATTAGCAGAGGAAATTATGTTTAGCATTAAGCACTTACAAGTGAAGTGTCGTTAAGGCACGGTTTTAAAGCACAAATGCAATCTCATGTTTTTGCTGAAGCACTTGGACACTTTAAAATGGACAAAAATGTGACAACAAAATAAATGTATATCCGAAAGCACAGTAGGCAAAAAGTACATAGATGACTTACTAGTGAGATTATGAAGTGCATATCCAATGGACACTTATCCCATGATAGAGGCCATGATAGAGGATCTGTGAATAGAAATGAAAAAAGCAACTGAAGCCTAGATTACATTGATCCCATTCATTCATTCATTTTTTTTTCGGCTTAGTCTCTTTATTAATCTGGGGTCGCCACAGCGGAATGAACCGCCAACTTATCCAGCATGTGTTTTACGCACCGGATGTCCTTCCAGCCGCAACCCATCACTGGGAAACAGCCATACACACTCATTCACACACATACACCACGGACAATTTAGCTTACCTATAAGCTTACCTTAATTCACCTATACCGCATGTCTTTGGACTTGAGGGGGAAACCGGAGCACCCGGAGGAAACCCACGCCAACACGGCAACCTTCTTGCTGTAAGGCGATACCTACTGCGCCACCGTGAGGCCCCTTTTTAAACCAATAAGCAATAATTTTATTATTGAATGTCCGTTCAAACCAAAGACTATAACTATAGCAGTTACTTTTGTTATTAGTTCTGAATATACGACAATAAATCCACAATATAACCACACAGGAATAGCTGAGCTAACCTTCTGCTGATACAAGACAAACACTGACAATCAACCAATCAGAATCAACCTATTTTTAACGGCGCGAGTATTTAAAGCTGATGAAAGCGTGACTGCTCCTGAAATAAAGCCAATTTGATCGTGTGCCGGAGGAAAAGGGCATTTAAGATGCTACAAAGGAGCTGAAACGTGATGAAACTTTACACAGAAATCTTAAGGTAAGTAATATTATCGTATTAATGTGTTGTCCTGTCATTTCCGCGATGAGGAAATAATTCCGAAACCAATTGTAACGCAGCATTTAAAGGAATTCGGCGAATTTGCCATGAATAAATCACAAGTGTATTTAAAGACATAATAAAATAGCGAAATGGAGTATTGTGTATGAACATTAAAAAAAGACTGTGTAAATATCTATATATATCTATATATTCTGCGCATCTGAGTAACCTGGGCAAACGAGTGAGGCTGATTACTCACACGTGACGCTGATGACGTTCTTCATTTTTTTCTTGTCAACATGACAGCCACTATGAATACATCATATCGGCACATTATCTTCAGAACTGTTCCTTAAAGCCTGCTGGCCAGCATTTTATTGTTTTATTTGTGAATAAACTGTCATATCAATGCGTTTTCATAACAAACCGTCAAAATAAAAGTTGTACTTGTTTTACTTTCACTTGTAGAAATATTGACCTTTTGCTATTGTGCAACAGTAGCCTATAGCTAGGGCCAGACAGAATGTGCGGACATGTTTTGCTATTTCTGCGGAGAATGTTTTTAAAAATCTGTGGATTAATGCGGAATGATTTTGGGAGTATCATAACTAAAATACGATTGCACGGTGGCGCAGTGAGTAGCACGATCGCCTCACAGCAAGAAGGTCGCTGGTTCGAGCCTCGGCTGGGTCAGTTGGCATTTCTGTGTGGAGTTTGCATGTTCTCCCCGTGTTGGCGTGGGTTTCCTCCGGGTGCTCCGGTTTCCCCCACAAGTCCAAAGACATGCGGTACAGGTGAATTGGGTAAGCTAAATTGCCCGTAGTGTATGAGTGTGAATGGGCGTGTATGGATGTTTCCCAGAGATGGGTTGCAGCTGGAAGGGCATCCGCTGCGTAAAACATATGCTGGATAAGTTGGCGGTTCATTCATCCCGCTCTGGCGCACATTAATAAAGGGACTAAGCCGAAATGAAAATGAATGAATGAATGAATGAATAAATTAGCCGTAGTGTATGTGTGTGAATGAGAGTGTGTGGATGTTTCCCAGTACTGGGTTGCAACTGGAAGGGCATCCACTGTGTAAAACGTATGCTGGATAAGATGGCAGTTCATTCCGCTGTGGCGACCCCTGATGATTAAAGGGACTAAGCCCAAAAGAAAATGAATGAATGAATGAATGAATTTGACCATTCAAACAGTGTCTACATAGAAAAAAGAAAGAAAAATCCTAATCTTAAAAAAAATTTATGAAACAAAATTTAAAAATATATATTTCATAGGGTATTATTACTCATAATTGTACCACATTTAAAGTTGTTATTGGGGCTATACTTCCAAAAGAAGCGTATTTCATTGTTCATATTTCAAATTTTACATGCATTACTTTTTATACGCATTAGATATTTGCTGGTCTTTCAAACTACTCATTTAAAATGAGCTGAATCAACATAATTCTTGTTTAACTTAATTGTTTTATATTCAATCCACTCAAATTTGTGTAAACAATGCAGTTAACTTAATCGATTTGTGTTGGGACAACATAAAGGAATTGTCTGGAACCCAGCATTTTTATACGGTGTACACATTCAAACAGTGCGGCCTGTTAAAGCTATTGTGCAGCGGTCGAATACAACTTGAATTTGACAGTATGTACATACAACAGCCTGATTTAGTTGTCTCTCAGAGCAAAAGGCATCAAAAATCATGTGCCGTTCTGAAAAAAATAAAAATAAAAATTGGGTTTAGCGATTTGGAGGCCAAAAGTGTCCCTCTCCGCTCAGCCCTGACATTGTGTTGGTGCTCTCCATCGAGGACTCGCCTGCGGCTGCAGAATCGCCTGCTAAATAGTCCGAGGCGATGGCAACGCTAATTGAGATCATCATTATTATAATTGCAGCTCCTAAAAAAGTGTGTCTTAAATAATTTGCATTGCTCTCGAGTTGATATTGGAACACACTGCAGAAAATAATTGCATGGCTGCGAGGCACGTTTGGGTTGGACAGCTCGCTCTCTGACTATCTGTCTCTCTCTCTGTCTCTCTATCTGCCCTCCCTCTGTCTCTCCTCCTCAGGGTTGCTGGTGTATAAACCCTGTCTCCTGCTCTCAGCACAGGATGGCCCCATTACTGATTTGCTTTTCTGCATCGCCACAAAAAACCCCTGACACATTATAGCACAGATCACTGAGCCACTTAAAGATGCAGACAACCATTTGGATTAAAATGCAAGAGTTGGTGTGGTCTAAAAATAAATAGCATGAGAAAATTGTTTGCATGATTTATGGAATGGAACATTTAACGTAAGGCTTTAAAGAACGAGCATTAACGAAATTAAGAGGTTTCAAAAAATAGCATATCAGCAAGGGAAGTGTATTTATATAGAGTAGCGGAATGATAAACAATGGTAATTCAAAGTAAATTACATTAAAAGCAGACAAATTCATTTTTTAAAGCTGTATTGTTTACAGAAAACTTTTAGACTTCAACGTGACGGAGCTATAATGAACACTCGTTTACACTCACACGTTTTCTATATATTGTTTTATGCATTGCATAAATTGCATAAATTGCATATATATATATATAAATTTATTTACATTTAAGTTTATTTACGTTGAACTCTAACAGTTTTCTGTAAACAATACAGCTTTAAAAAATGAATTTGTCTGCT
>CAIGQW010000596.1:16395727-16408806 GCA_903798125.1 Danio choprae
ATATATATATATATATATATTACACTTATTTTGTGTATTTTAACACCTATATGCACACACTAACCTGCAAAATATCCCTCAACTGAGAATCTGGTTTAGATACATGTTCCTTTTAGGCTGATTTAATGTTAAAGGACCATACCATGAAACAGTGTTGGGGGTAAAAATACTTTCAACCAGTGATCGATAAACCATAACTAAAACACTCTTATTTATACTTCTTTAACTTCCTAAATAGACCTAAACCCTGCTTTTTCTTGTGAATGTGGTCCATTGTTAAATTTTTCATAGATGCTTTGTGCAAGTTTTGTGAAACTGGATACTTGTTCTACCTTTACACGTTTTATAGTAACTTGATCATATGAAATAGCAGCTGCAAAATCTCTAATTAATGTATATGTATATGTACACGTATATACAGCGGGGAAAATAAGTATTGAACACGTCATGTTTGTCCTGGGAATAATATTTCTAAAGGAGCTGTTGACATGGAATTGAACCAGATTTCGCTAAAAACTCAAACAATACAAACATAAAAGAAAAATAAAACAAAAGAAAACAAAAATCTGAAAAATGAGTTGTGTGTAATAACAATGGATTACCACAAGGAGAAAGTCCTGAACTGCTGAAATGTATTTAATACTTTATATAAATGCTTTTTTGGTGATGGCAGCTTAAAGACGCCTCTCATATGGAGAATGAAGTCATGCATTGCTCAGGTGAGTTTTTCACAGACTTCAACAGAGTGTAAAAATCTTGATGGTTCTGTGGGTCTCGTCTATCAAATCTGATCTTTAATTTGTATTTTATATCGGATTCAAGTCAGGTGATTGGCTGGGCCATTCTACAGCTTGATTTTCTTTCTCTGAAAGCATTTGAGAGTTTCTTTGGCTGTTTTGGGTCATTGTTTTGCTGAAATATCCACCCTGGTTTCATCTTCATCATCCTGATAATGAAGATCTTGAACTGAAATGGCTAATAGGACAGAGGGTTGCTGACACTACTGAGAGATTTCAGCTGCTGTCTGGGCTTTCACTGCCTTTCTACCCTTTTTTTAATGTGTTCAATACTTTTTCACTGCATCATTTAACTTTATTACACATAACTTCATTTGTAATCTAATTAGATTTATTTTCTTTGCATATATGGATTTCTTTGGTTGTTACCAACATTCGAGGACAATTTCAAGTCAACGGCACCTTTAGAAATATGCTTTCTGAGAAAAATGGTGACGTGTTCAATACTTGTTTTCCCCGCTGTATGCTAGCAACCACCCCAAACCCCTAGCAACTAATTCAAATAAGCAATCGCCCATAAACCTTAGCAAGTAGACGTGCTCTATAATCCCTCTAGTACTGCACTCCAGAATCTCCTTAACATCCAACTAGCGATCCCCTACACTGAAAAAAATTATTCATTGGATTTACTAAATATATTTTAAAGATAAGTGGTTGCAAACAATTTATTCGGGCTGAATTTAAACAAACTAAGTTGGACATTAATAAATTTAATTTGTTTGTTTAAATTCAGCCCATAGAAATTGTTTGCAACAATTTTGCAATTTTTATTTTTCAGTGTAGGAAGTGCACAGAACCCCAACTAACCTAGAACCCTCTTGCAACTTTTTTAATAGCATGTGGCACTCATTTTCTTAAAAAATAAATAAATAAATGTTTAGATTGTAAAATGCTGATTTACTGCATTGAGAGAGCTATTGTGGAACAGATGATGAGTTTCTGTTACAAACAAAAGAAAAGTTTTGCAGGAAAAAAAAGGACTCATATACGTAGACTTTCAGCACCTTGAGTTTTTTCGCATCTGTTATGTAGAAACACGGGCCTTGGCTTCACACACATTTGATGTTTTTAAACAATTTATATTTGTTATCATATCAAAGAGGAGGCGTGCAGTTATCAAAAGCATGCGAGAAGCACGCAGCCCGTGGGCGCTTTCCCAGCATCACATTCCTTATTCTATTTTATCTTTCTTGGTTTTGACTAATGTCAGTAACAGCTACCGGTAATAAACTGCTTGTTAGGATTTTGCTGTTGCCTGCGAGCAGCGGCTTTGATTCATTGTCAGCTTATTTGGCAGTGTTTCCTGATTACCTCTCGCCCCGACTGCATGTTTATTGATTGGAAGTTAATAAAACGCTCCGCCACTTGGGCGACTTCATTTAAAGGCGACGGCTGCCTTTGATGTGCGGGACGCAAGGCACAATAAACTATCTCGCGTTGTAATGTCAGCACAAAGCAGACCTCTTTCCCGAGTATAAAAATCGCTGTGTTTTCAGTAAACTCAATATAGTGTGTACAGCTTTGAAACAGGGGCCCTGTTTACACCTGCTGTTAAAATGTGTTTTTATCGCAAATAGGTGACACTAAATCCAGACTTTCAGTCTACACTGAGACTTGGTTTATGTTCAATGAAAAGAAGATTTAAAAAAGATCATGATTGGCATGGAGCTGAGTATTAAGTGTACTCAATATTTTTGTGCTGCAAAAAAGTGATTCAAGATTTTAGAGATGCACTATTATGGAAATTTTGTCCAATACCAGTAACTGATGTCTCTTTATACTTGGAAGTCAGTTTCATATACAGTATATATACAGTATATTATATATATTTTTTTTTTCATGTCTGACATGTAACAATGTTCAAGACATTAATCAAAACCCTAATGGCCAGCAGTTCATTTCTAGAGTAATCCATAGTTAATTTGGTGATTAATGTATTTCAATATAAATTATTGGACCAATTACGGTAACATAAACAACATAAATAAATCTTTATTGGCTGATATGAAAAATGATTTTGCATTGTTGTAGTTTTGTTGTAGTTTTGGCTGTATCTGTCCAGTAAAAAGTGAGCTTTTAGATGTTCTCCCACATTTTTTGTTTTCATTTGTTTGCTTTCCCATTTGCTCGTAAGCCATATAGCACGGGTTCATTTATTCAATAGTGTTCTGTTATCCATCTCTGTTGACTACTTGGGATTAGATCACTAAAAATGCATACTAAAATGAAACAAGATTTTGTGTACCACCCCTTAAATCTTCTGTAGGTCAGAATGCTCAGTTTAGCACAGATGCCTTTGTGTTTCCCTCGTCTTACTTGTGTCAAATCCCAACAACATCTTTAAAAATTCAGTCAACAGAGTCTGGCGTCTTGTTTGCTATTCATGTATGCTGGTATACATTGTATCATGGCGTGTCTCGCTGCGGGTCGTGGATCTGCAACATGGCCGCTCCATCAAATTTTGATGTATTCATTTATGGTGGTGAGTGAGAGTGTTTGTTTATAGATGAGATGTTTGCTCGGCGGACATCGCCAGCCATTCGGATGAGTCTTATCTGGAATGGGAGCTGGTTGACATGCCACTCGTGGGCCTGGAGATCAGCGTCCCAGGAAGTTTCATGTCACATCGTCCCCCCGCGGCCTGCCCTGCTGGATCACAATGAGTAGATGCGCTCACGTTGACAATGAACGCCTCGCTGTATTTACATGTTTGTTTAGTGTCGAGCTGAAGACCACCAGCCTGGAGCTCGCTCACAGCTTTGTATACTGTTGCGTTTATTGCTATATCTACATTAGTCTGGATACTTAAAAAAAATCATCTTTTTCTCAAAGATTTGGGTGTAAACACTAAGACAAATATTTTTTAATGAGTGTAAACAGTTATTTTTGTCTAGCAAAAGAGAGCTTTAAACAACAAAACAGTTCAGATCCAAAAACCTTCGTCTAAAATGAGCGTTTGTTTTTCAAGCTCTTATGTGTAGGTTCAGTAATTTCACTTTTATGGCAAAAAATATGTTACTTTCATTGCGCTTTAACATGAAATAACTGAATATAAATATAAGAGGCTGAGAAAGATGCTCGTTGTTGAAGTCCAGATGGCACTTAGAGGTTTTTGCATCTGAACTCTTCAAATGATCTCCCAAGTGGTTAAATCATAACGCTGTCATTTTTTGAAAGGGATTTGTTGTGCCAACTGAAAAATTGGAGAAGGGTATAAACAGAGGTCGGAGCCAGCTCCAAGTGGGTGGGACTTGAGCTCCAAGTGGGCTGTACAAAACCAAAGACGTTTTGATCGAATTGACAAGTGTATACTGATATATCCGGAATTGGCAGTTTTTTTTTTGTGTGCAACCAATTAGTGGTAGGATATAGTGCTAATAATGTAATCATGCACAAAAATATCATCAGGACTAGATTATGTCTGGTCTATAGTATCATCTTGTTGAGCCTTTACTATACTGTATATGTATATTTATGTGTATATTGACCTTATTCTGCAATATGGAAGTGCACTCGTTTTTGCGATTGTTTTAGAACTTCCGATTCATGTTTCCTATGGGAGAAATGACTAGGAATAATAAACGTCAGAAAACAGTCAAACTGCTTGCCAGAAATTATCTAATTGTGTTTAATGTCTAAAAATCAATGCAAGTGAATGAGACGCGGAAATCTCAAGCCAAAAAGATTGCGCCTGCTCGTATATTTGAAAAATAAGGCCAATGCAGGCCAAAAATAAAATAATTATTACCTTAAAATAGCTCTTAAAGTGCATCACAATTGGTCACAAGACAAGTACATTTCTGACTATGCTTAAATATCAGGTATAGGCCCGTCACAATAATCAATATATCGACTTATCACACAACACATGTACATGACCTCAATCATTTTTGGTGATGCAACATATATCACCCATGCATAAAAAACAATTCTAACAACATTTCAGCTGATTGCATAACTTCTCTATCTCTATTGGAGGTGTCAGTATGGTTAAAAAACACTATAGTATTTACTATAAATTACTATAGAATATTTTCATGTGGGTGTCTGACAACTGAAAATAGATCTGGTAGCAGATATCGCAGCCTCTGTTACTTTTTTACCTTGCACTTTTTTGTTAGCATTTATTATTATTTATTTACGACATGCATTTTCACATTCTAACTCTAATATCTAATTGTTAAGCTGTTAAAATGACTATAACTACATTAAATATTCTTAAAAATGATATATTATGTGTTCTTTGGAAGAGTGTACTTGCATTGTAATGATATTATATTGTCATTCTGGCATTATATAATGATATAATCATTAAATTATGATATATAATATAAAATGACAATAATATCGTTTATCTCAATATATTTTGGTGAAATATATCGTACAACAAAAAAATATATATCGTGACAGGCCTAATCAGGTATCAATTCTATCATTCAAAACTGATTGTAGTAATGTAAACGTCGCCTAAAGAGAGTCTCTTTATGCTCCTGTATCTATCTTTAGGAGCTTTAAGCAACTTATATTGCATTTAAAATATACATTTTATCAGTATTTCCAGGGAGTTGAACCCATAACCTTGCATTGCTAGGGGAACGTGATGCTCTTCACTTCTCATTTTATCTTATTTACCCTCGTTTTCTAGTTCCCCATCTACCAATCCTTTCATCTTTTTTCTCATAATTACTCATTATAAAATGCCCAATGGCGGTGCAGCTTACACTCAAACTCTGTAATATGTAAATACAGCTGAGCAAAACTTCATTTACACAGTGCATAACTAGCTTGTGAATCAGGCTCTACACACACACACACACACACACACACACACACACACACACACACACACACACACACACACACACACACATTTGTATGCATATACACATATATGCACAAATCCCACTTTTCCGACTGCCTCGCTTTTTTTGCCGCGTTTCTCTCTTGGATTGGGCCCAAGAATCGATGCTGTCAAAATACATTAAGAACATCAAAACATTTCTGTTTACAACATCACAGTCATGTCAATTAATTCTGATCAATTATTTAAACATTTATCTTCCATCAGCCGGGGGGAATTTTTAATCAAGCTCTGTGTTTATTTTAAATTAGCACTGTCAAGTGAGCATTTGTGTAAAATCCCTCATACCATTAAAGATTTATCAGCTCAAATCTGTTTGGCTTTATTTTACTGTTAATTGGCTAAGTGGAGCACAGCAGCGACGCGCTAGCAACAAGTAACGATGAGAGCCGGCGGGGGATTGGATGAATCGCGGTCACATGATAGGCTGAGATAGCAAGGCTACACAGAGGTCAACAGATTTGTGATTTTACAGGAAAGTGTTCCTAATGAGGGATAGTTCACCCGAAACTCAAAATACTGTCATCCTTTACTTGTTGCAAACCTTTGTGAGATTCTTTCTTCTGTTATGCACAAAAGAAGATATTTTGAAAAATGTTAGAGACCTGTAACCATTGACTTCCATAGTATTTGATTTTCCTACTATGGCAGTCAATGGTTACAGGTTTCCAACATTCTTCAAAATATCTTCTTTTGTGTTGAAAATGAAGAAACTCATAAAAGTTTGGACACTAAGTCAACACTAAGAAAAACACTAAGTAATTTTTTTTATTTTGGGGTGCACTATCTCTTTAAAAGAAGATGTAAAAAAAACCCCAAAGAAAGTCATCACAGTTAATTATGTTTGATTTCAGTGGAATTGTGAGGACTGTCCACAAAGCTCTTCTTCAGTTAAACTAGGGATGGTAAACCAAAAACAAAACAAAAAGGTGTAGAAACGCACCATGAAAGTATTTTTTTGGTTTTGTTTTTGACAATGAACAAGCCCCCAAAAAAGTATTATATTATTAAATTTCAACCTCATGCATCATGAACGAGACATGCATGGAGCCAACTGATTTATTTCATGAAACTGTGACTTTAGTTCTATTAGTTCCATAATGTGACATATTTCATAATGAAGCAGGATATTAAACAGGATATACATTTTAGTAATTTACTGAAATATTATTGTGCACTAATTGATTATGCACTAAGAAAATATCTATAATAATGTCATCAGTTGGAAAGCAAAGTTGTCTCAGTAAAAGAAGTCATTGGGTTTTGATAGATAAACCAGCAATAATATATTTAGCATTTATGTATTTTTGTTTCAAATTATTTATCTTTTGCTGGAATAATAATGTGCATTAATTAATGTGAATAAAAACCTTTTACTACAACTACTATTACAAAAACAACAATAATTATAACAAGAAGAAGAAGAAGAATGTAATATTTAATCTAACATTTAATCATATTTCAGTGTTTTTTCCCTATTTAAAATTTTCAACAATAATATTGTGCTTAGGTGAATAACACTGTAGACCTAACTTGGATTTACATAATACACACAGCGGAATGAACCGGCAACTATTCCAGCATATGTTTTACGCAGTGGATGTCCTTCCAGCTGCAACCCATTATTGGGAAACACACACTCATTCACACACACTCATACACTACGGACAATTTAGTTTATTCAATTCACCTATAGCGCATGTGTTTGGACTGTGGGAGGAAACCGGAGCACCCGGAGGAAACCCACGCCAATACGGGGAGAACATGCAAACTCTACACAGAAACGCCAACTCGCCCAGCTGAGACTCGAACCAGCAACCTTCTTGCTGTGAGGTGACAGTGCTAACCACTGAGCCACCATGCCGCCATTATTATTATTTTCATTATTATTATTAATAATAATAATAATAATAATAATAATCATCATCATCATAATTTAAAAACTAATTTTCTGCTATAGTAATGTCCAGTATGACCATAAGCACATACTAAGAAAAAAGTCATCGTTTATTGACTTGCTACATGATGAATTTCCAAGAAACTGGACAAATCAGGCAAATCCACCTGAGACAGAAATTGTGACATTTCTCACTCTCCCTCCACAGACTCACACTCCATCAGAACCACGAGACACAGGCCAGCAGTGCTAAACCAGAGGCCTTATGGGAAACCTGCGTGGCCTCTTGTCTCATAACTGAAGGCTTGTAATATTAATCGGATGCGATAAGAGTTTCTGAGGGCTTGATCAGAGCGGCTGTGGATCTCAGCGCTAGACACACATACGCGCTTTTGCCCTTCAACCACCACTGTAACCACAGCCAGGTGTTCGCCCGGAGCCATGCTCTCGTCTTGAAGAAACTGATGTAATCGCTCTGTGAACTGCAAAAACAGAAAAGAGAAAGTGTGGTTTAAGTCCGATACCAGCATGAGGATGATAAAAGCTGGAAAAAACCCCAAACATCTACTTCGTCTGACGGAGACTCTACAAATATGTCATTTTAGTCCCAGGAGAAATAGCCATACAATGCTTTTTTTTTTTTGAGGATGTGAGGGCAATATCAATTAATGTATTCATGATATTTATATATTTAAATATATTTATAAGCGAGGAACCCATAGGGGGTGCTGGTCCCTGCTCTGCTAATCATATGCAAATGGGGTGTAATATCGAATGTTTTGTACTGTCTCAAGTTTATTCCGGTGTGTTTCGCGTGGATGTGAGTAACACCATTGACCTGCAGGCAAGAGGGATGATTTGTTATTATTATTATTTTTTTTCTTTTCTTCATGGTGCTATAAAGAGTATCTTAGGAATTTTTTGAAAAGATAGCTCAGGTGTTTGGCTTTGTGCATTTATTAACACGACACTGTAACTGACTGACTGAAAATATTAAGTTAATATCTGACAAAAAATATTAAGTTTAATTTTGCATAGTTTAAAATATTTAGATGAAACTGGATTAACTTATTAAAATTAGTTAAAGCAACATAAATATTATTTGTTGCCTTGACTTTTTGTCATAACATTTTTACAGTTTAAAATACAGACTTTTGTAGACCATTCCTTTATTTATTTAGAAAGCGGCAGACGGGACGTTGTATTTTTAATGTCTGAAAAGCAGGAATAATAAAATGCAGTAACATCAGAGGCGCTTTCTCTCTCTTTCTCTCCCTGTTTATGTGGCAACTTAAAATTTGATTCATTTGAGTGAATCAATTCATCCTGAACATCTTGCGTAAACTCATTCTGAATCTATTCATTCTCATGATGAATGAAGAGTCTGATTCGTTTGAATGAATTGATTTGTTTTTCAATTGTCCATTTTTTGTGTGTGTGTGTGTCAACTTTCGACTTTTCTTAAATAGTCCCTACAGCATAATTTATATAATGTCAGAAAGTCTGACTGATTCTGAATCTTTCCATTTTTAAATGTCACTTCATTCAAGTGAATCTTTTTTTTATTCTGTCATATTTTGCATCTGATTCGTTATTGAGGACTGGGTCGTCCTAAAATGGAAATAGAAAGTCTGACTCATTCTGAAATAAATTTTCATTTCACATTTGATTCGATCAAGTGAATCGATTCACTTTCCCTGTCTCTATGAAAAGTATTTTCGATTCATGTAATGAGTCACATTTCAAGTCCATTGGACTTGGTAATGTAAATTTTTTTTGTTGCATTTAGAAATAATTTACCCGTTCAAGTTTGACACTGCTTTCCCATTCATTCATTTATTCATTCATTCATTCATCCACCTGATTCATTCATTCATCCATCCACCTGATTCATTCATTCATCCATCCATCTGATTCATTCATCCATCCATCCATCCATCTGATTCATTCATCCATCTGATTCATTCATTCATTTGTCCATCTGATTTATTCATTCATCGATCTGATTCATTCCTTCATTCATCCATCTGATCCATTCATTCATTTATCCATCCGATTCGTTTATCCAACTGATTCATTCGTTCATCGATCTGATTTCATTCATTCATCTGATTCATTCGTTCATTCAAAACCCACATTTGTTTGTAGCAGAAAGTACTCACATAAAATCTTGGATTATATACATTGACAGATAATTCTTTAAATCAACATATTGCACCATACATAACTTTTTAGTAGGTTTTTGAAACATTCGCTTGTTAGACATCTTTATTAGACATCAGTGACATCAGCTTCCTTAACACATTTCATAATCCATACACACACACACACACACACACACACACACACACAGGCTAAAAGGATGGCTTCATATGCCCTCATAAATTTGACAGACCCTTAGTGTCATGTGTGAGCATGATTGTGCTATTTGATGGTGTTTTATTTGTTGTTGGCTGGACATCAATACAAGAAATCAATGAACACGCTGGTCCCGTAAGCCCAGCGCTCTGTGTCTGCAGCCGGGTGGCCTGCCTTTCAGAAAACCCTGAAAAAATGGGTCAGATTCTTGGTTGCCGTTGCCATCTGTGGCCAAATTTGCATTCCCCTGTCACCAGGACTGGGAGATAAATGCCAAAAAAGCACAATCGCACACTAACCGATAACATCTCGATAGCTGTTTTGTCATGTGTAGTAGCTGCTTAGAAGCACTATTGCTTAGATAAGAAATATGTCTTACATGAGAAGGTTTTTTTTTCCTTGAGAGCTTTTTATTTGATGGATGGTATTTGCTGTATTGAACTATACTGAAATACACTACATTTACTGTTTATTTGATTGCTCGTACACCTCACTCTAACTCTGAAGTCCAAATAAGTGTTCTATTAGTTGCGTTTTTTTTGTTGATTCATCTGCTTGATAGGTAATTTATCATTTACCACAGCAAATCCTAATCCTCTTTCCTAATGCTGACATTTGGAGAATTCGTGATTTACATAATTAGACAACTTTGATCTGTGATTTGTGGAATCCTCGTTTTTAACACGCATCTCTCGTGCCATGCCATGATGCGGCTAGTCCCTGGCTTAGGCTTGACATTTAGAAGGACTTGTTTAACTGTACGGCACCATAACATTCTGAAATATATTTAAGATGCACACAGCAGGATGTTTCAACTGGATGTTTTGAAGGAAAACACACTTATCTGTAGAATGACATTTAATTCAACTAAAAATGAAAAGACATTTACATTTGGCGTCTGATTTTTGCATGACTTCCCTTAGGGAAAAAAAAGGAAGTATACCTCTAGTTCATATAGTTATACTTAAGTAATGCTGAAGTAGGCGACACGGTGGCTCAGTGGTTAGCACTGTCACCTCACAGCAAGAAGGTCGCTGGTTTGAGCCCCACATGGGTGAGTTGGTGTTTCTGTGTGGAGTTTGCATGTTCTCCCTATTTGGTGTAAGTTTCCTCCGGGTGCTCCAGTTTCCCCCACAGTCTAAAGACATGTGCTATAGGGGAATTGAATAAACTCAATTGACCGTAGTGTATGAGTGTGTATGGGTGTTTCCCAGTACTGGGTTGCAGCTGGAAGGGCATCTGCTGTGTAAAACATATGCTGGATAAGTTGGCGGTTCATTCCGCTGTGGCGACCACTGATGAATAAAGGGACTGAGCTGAAAATAAATGAATGAATAATAAAAAGTATATTAAGTATACTTCACATATTAAAGTCTGCTAGTAGTATACTTGTAAGTGTACTATTTCAGGGTGTCCGAAGAGGTCTTAAAAAGTCTTAAAATGTCCTTAATTGCTAAAGCAAAATTGTAGGCCTTAAATTTACCGAAATATTGTGTTGTCGGTCTTAAATAATTTTAAACAGGTCTTAATTTTCCTATGTCCATGAAAAGCTACTCATTCATGCCGAAACCACCCAATCAACATTAATCTCAATAGAACTTTTAACAAATAGTTTAATGTTTTTAACTCTATTTACCAATATAGTTTAATTATCTTTCATTACAATAACATTTGTTTAAAAGTTCTCCATTGGTGAGGACACTGACCTGGACAGACTGTTTTATATATTTAGCTTTGTTGAAAAAAGTGCATCTGCAAAACCAAAGTTTGATGTTTTGACACTTTATTTAAAATATGTGGCTAAGAAATATCTACATTTGACATTTTTTTTTGTGAGGATAGTAAAAATCTTGGTCACACTACAATAAGGTTTCATTAGTTAATGTTACTTAATGTATTTACTAACATGAACTAATTATATACAATACTTGTACAGCATTTATTAATCATAGTTCAATATTTACTAATGCATCATTAAAATCCAAATTCATGCTTGTTAACATTAGTTAATGCACCATGAGTTAACATGAACTAACAATGAACAAGTGTATTTTCATTAGCTAACGTTAACAAACATGAATAAATACTGTAATAAATCTATTGTTCATTATTTGTTCCTGTTAGTAAATGCATTATCTAACATTAACTAATACAACCTTATTGTAAAGTGTTACCAATTTTTTTTTTTTCCATTAGAAAAATGTCTTATTGTTTAGCCCCCTATATAAGTCATAATGGTCTTAAAAGGGTCTTAAAAAGTCTTAAATTAGACTTTATGAAACCTGAAAAAACCCTGTATTTGATTATCACTTGGGACTAAATTGTCCATTTTCATGACAACATAAAAAAACCTCATAAGGGTTGTATTTTCATTCCTTAACCAAAAACACAAACATTTTTCATGTATAGACGACAGTGTTGTTAAAATGATCCTGCCTCACACAGATATGCGAAAACAACTCTCCATGACCAATGTTGCTAAGTATTTTGAGTTGTCCTCTGGTCCGCTATTGATTTTATTTGATATTCAAGTAAAATCCATATACGTCATATCTGTTTTCAATAAAAATTGTTAATGTAGTTTATAATAATATGAGACTATTATCGTTTTCTAAATTTTCACTTGTTTACAGACCCCCCATAATGGATGGCCAAAACATTTTTTTTATGTTGTCATGTACTACTGTTTCCTTTCGGTTGTCATGGCTTCTATGCATATTGTCATTCAGTGTCATAGTTACTTATTCAGAGTATTCATCTCCATTTTGAGATGCACTTTTAGGGATACTACACTAGAGTGTTTAGCTTTAGCGTTGAAGTCAAAATTATTGTTATTTCTTAAAGTATGTTTAACGGAGCAAGAAATTTTCAAACAGTATTTCCTATAATATTTTTTCCTCTGTAGAAACATTATGTGATTTATTTCGGCTAGAATAAAAGCAGTTTATAAGCAGGTCAATATTATTAGCCCCTTTAAGCAATATTTTTTTTCGATTGTCTACAGAACAAACCATCATTATACAATGACTTGCCCAATTACCCTAACTTGCCTAATTAACCTAGTTAAGCCTTTAAATGTCACATTAAGCTGAATACTAGTGTCTTGAAAAATATAGTAATATCTATCTATCTATCTATCTATCTATCTATCTATCTATCTATCTAT
>CAIGQW010000596.1:16408816-16426085 GCA_903798125.1 Danio choprae
TCTATCTATCTATCTATCTATCTATCTATCTATCTATCTATCTATCTGTCTATCTGTCTGTCTGTCTGTCTGTCTGTCTGTCTGTCTGTCTGTCTGTCTGTCTGTAATTCTGAGAAAGTCTTTTAGTGAATCCCCAAACCTTCCTTTAAATAGAACATAGAGAACAAAACAGAAGAACAGAACGTGGCTTATCTAACACCCTCTTCTATTTTGTAAGACGATTGGCAGATAGTGAATTTCTGCAGGTTTTCTCTGCACACGCGTACGTACAGCATCGGTCTCGGACTCCAGCTGCAGTCAAAGCTGTTCTTCACATTCTGAAGAGGAGAGGAAATTAAAAGAGCAATAAGATGAAAGACCCATCCTCCTCTTACTGCAAAGCTCGGCTCTCAAGTGGGTGACTTGAGTTTGTTAAATAGCTCGTACGACTTGATTTAAACTGTTTAATAATGGCGAACCGCACAGAAGCACTCGCTCTGACAAATGTCGGGCACAACATGCTGTGTTTACCGCACTGTAAATACACTTCAGACTGCTTCACACTTCTAGCAGGCAGCCATACTGAAATCGACAGACAACACAAACAAAAACTATTAAAAATGATCAGATTTTCACTTCTGTCTGTTCTGGATTTAAATTTTTTTTTTTTTTTATAATTTTTTATATTTTTTAGGGGTTTTCCACCTTTTACTGGAACAGGATAGTGGAGGACAGACAGGAAAGCATTGGGAGCAGAGAGAGGGTAAGGATCGGCATAGGACCTCAAGCCGGAAATCAAACTTGGGTCGGCGTGAGCACCATGGTGCTACATGTTGGCGCACTTAACCACTAGGCTATTGCAATCAACCAAGTTTTAGTCATTGTCAGTGCGGCATGCAGCGTTTATTTGAGATTTTCCATTGCTCAAGCAGTTTGTATTGAACATGCAATAGTAAGGTCATGGGTTTGAGTCCCAATTTAGTGAGTGCATATGCACCCTTTAAAAATGTACATTATGTTAAAGCAGCTTAACATTGATGATTTTTTTTTTTTTATGGAAACTTTGAAAATCCTATTTCTGTTGAACACAAAAGAACGTATTTTGTAAAATGTTAGACATCTGTAACCATTGACTTCCATAATAGGAAAAACAAATACAAGTTACACTTTCCTAACATTCATTCATTCATTTTAATTTCGGCTTAGTCCCTTTATTAATCTGGAGTCGACACAGCGGAATGCACCACCAACTTATCCAGCATATGTTTTACGCAGCGGATGCCCTTCCAGCTGCAACCCATCTCTGGGAAACATCCATACACACCCATTCACACTCATACACTATGGACAATTTAGCTTACCCAATTCACGTATACCGCATGTCTTTGGACTTGGGGGGGAAAGCGGAGCACCCGGAGGAAACCCATGCCAACACGGGGAGAACATGCAAACTCCACACAGAAATGCCAACTGACCCAGCCGAGGCTCGAACCAGCAACCTTTTTGCTGTGAGGCGAACGTGCTATCCACTGCGCCACCGTGAGGCCCACTTTCCTAAAGTGGGCCATTTTAGAAAAAATAAACTCAAGCAGGTTTGTGACAAGTCAAGCGACAGTAAACACTGACATCATTTTCAGGTTCGGGGGAACTATCCCTAAAGGTTCCTTTCCAAAAATATATTTTCTAAATTTCCTACGGTAAATATATCAAATGTCGGGCACAACATGCTGTGTTTACCGCACTGTAAATACACTTCAGACTGCTTCACACTTCTATACTGAAATCGACAGCACCACGCCAACACAAACTATTAAAAATGATCAGGTGTTCACCTTTGTCTGGGCCGGATTTTAATTATTGTCAGTGCGGCACGCAGCGTTTGCCTCATCAACTGGATAAATATTTGACTCCAGTTCCATAAATTGGAAAAAGGGCTCAATTTAATGGCACGGCCCTTCCAAGCCAGGCTTCATGCATCTGGCCATGCGGTGTGGATTCTCTCCCGGCAGGTGACCGAGGCTGCCACTGCATGAGGTAAATTAAAACTCTGATTTTCTTTTAGAAAGAATTGAATATTCTTGCACTTTCGTATTTTCAATATTTAATTACGACCTATGCCAGAGCCTAATCTTGGACTTAGGGAGAGCATTAAATTAATCAGAGTCTGTGGAAATGCTAGTGTTCTCTTGCCGTATTTCAATAATGCATGGAGGCTTCTCTGTGGAACGTGTGTGTGTGTCCCGACTGATCCGTGGTTACCCAGGGGTGGGTTACCAGGACTCGGGGGGGTATGTATGCTCAGCGTGAGGTGGCTTATTGCTGGACTGTGTGAATATGGGACGTCACGTACTGTTGGAATAAATGCTGTCTGCCCCCCTGCCTGTGTGCGACCCTGCTGATGTTTATGTTAAATCCATATCTGTGAGTCACAATAAACAACTGGGATTATCACATCAATAAACAAGCTCCTTATAGATTATGATAATAACGTAATATATCAAAACACACTTGATGTATTTACTTGAGATTTTCCATTGCTCAAACAGTTTGTATTGAACATGCAGTAGTAAGGTCGTGGGGTTGAGTCCCAATTTAGTGAATGCATATTTCTTCAATGTGTGTCATGCTTGCAAATGCATACACCCAAATGTAATATTGTGTATGAATGATTTTAGCCAACCAAAATGTGACTACAAAACCAATGCAATAGCCAAAAATACATTGTTCTCTATTAGTCAAAATGATTTTTATGATTAGATTAGTAACTAAAGATCATGCTTCATGAAGACATTTTATAAATTTCCTACCATAAATATATCAAAACTCAATTTTGATTAGTAAAATGCAGTGCTAAACACTTCATTTAAAGAGCTTTGAAGGTGATTTTCTCAATATTTCGATTTTTTTTTTTTAATGAATTTATTTATTTGTTAAACTCTCAGATTCCAGATTTGCAAATAGTTGTATCTCAGTCAAATATTGCTCAATCCTAACAAAGATAATGCATAAATCTCTCAGCTTCCAAAAATTAACACTTATGACACTAATAATTGGTTGGTTGAACTTCACAACAACTAGTTTTCATCCTTTTTTATTTATCCTGCAAAAAAAAAAAATCATCATATGCCATTTATGAATATAAACATCACAGTAATTGTGACAGATAGACCTGCATGTGTTCAAGTTGTTTTAGAGGAACAGAGTGCTCCTATAAACATTTATAATATGTAGCATTCCTGTAGCTCAGACAGTGCATTGCACTAGCAACACTAAGCTAATGGGTTTGACTCCCAAGGAATGCATAAACTTGCTAAAAAGAATGAGTTGCATGAAAAAAATAGGAATAAAGTATGAGTTAAATGTAATAATGCATACTGATAAATATAGCAGAGTGAGAGCAGGAATGTGTAGTACTGTAAGAAAGTTGACTTCTAGTCTTTTCTATACCATGTTCCTTCCTTTCACTCAATATACATGAACACCCACGTCCTTAAAGGCAAACCTGCAGTACTGCGAGGGACTGGATAATTTGACATATATTTAAGGTTGTTAGTAAAATGTCAGCCAGGTCAGATTGGCTGCATATGGCTCAGCACTTTGATCACAACCATTTTGCAGCTGTTCTCATGTACGTCTGCTTGACTGCACGCTCCAGCCTTCCCAACAGACACCGGACCACCGCCTTTTATTCTAAACAAAAAATATGTTTTTAGTTACCTAACAACTCCCAGGCCTTGAGCAAACAAAATTCCTTTTATTTGAGAGATACATATTTATGAACTCGCAACATGTCAGCGCAGACATTTGCTACTGATTATACCTGCATATTTCAATGGTTGAACAGTTCCTTCCAGACGTGCGTCAGCGTATATACAAGCCTGCCCGCTGTACTCTCTTTCTCTCTCTTGTGGTGCTATAAATGATGTTTGTTTTCCTTTCTATCAAAGCAATTACACATCGTTAATCATGAGGCCTGTTGTTTTAATGAGTTTATTTATCCGTGCCACCTTCGCTCTGCCCTGATAATGTCCCCTGACCTAGCACAACTGAAACAACATCTCCCTGCTGATAAAACAGATGACAAGCGCCTTTAGCATGGGGATCACAAAAAAAAAGTATATGAATACCCCCCAAAAATGGTCCAAAATAACCTTAACGCCATTAATCATCCGGGTTGCCAGGGTTCGTCCAGTTTTCACGGTCCGCTTGAGAAGCAGGGGGGCTTTCTCTCTGCTTCAAAGCGGGACTTATTAAGTTCTTTTCATTCAGCCGAGACTTCTGCAAGCTTTCTTTGAAGATTTGATCAGTTACTGATGTGCATTGTGGCTGCGCCGTGGTTCAAAGTGACACCTTTCTTTTGCTGGCCATTAAAGTCGAGATGGGAAAAGAATCGGTAAGTCTCCCATTTTTATTCCAATCACAGAGCCCAAGAATAAGCTCATTAGTGCTAATTACAGGTTTCCTATTCCACCACATTTCCTTCTACCCATTTGGTGTGAAATTTTAATTCCATAACAAAAACCAAATGGTAAGAACACAGAGAGCCGAGTCGCGCCGCTCCGCAAGGGGCCTCCTGCGCCTTTTTGTTAGCTACAGGTAACCCTCCCTGCCTGCCTGCCTGCTTGGAGCAATTTGTTCTCCTTGATGAATAACAGGCATAATTGAGTGGCACACTTTTCTCAGCAAAGCCAATCTAGAAGTTGAGGAAATCGCCAACTTCAAAGTGGGCACCTTACATGGAGCTCACACTAAACACCGCAGCTTCAGCTTCAGTAGGCGGATCTCATATCACTCCTCGTACTCGTAGGATCTCCGCGTATGCTGTTATTCATATGCTAATTACTTTGGAGGACGAGAGTTTTTCAAAGAACCATTTTAAAGGGATAGTTCACCCAAAATTTACTCGCTATGTACTCGGCCTCAGATGGCTTCAAACCTGTTTGAGTTTCTTTCTTCAGTTGAACGCTAAAGAAGATATTTTGAAGGTAGCTAAACCTGTAACCGCTGGCTTTCATAATAGGAAAAACTAATGCTAAGGAAGACAATGGTTTGCAGCTTTCTTCAAAATATCTTCTTTTGTGTTAAATCGAAGAAAGAAACTGGGTGACTCAGTTTAAGTGACAACTGGGTCATCGTATAGCTTCCTTAATGTCACTGGTTTGTTTTTCTTCTCTGATTGTTGCACTAAATGCATCCACGCCTGCTGTGATTGTGATACCTCAAAAATTAACTAAATCCCAGTGTGTGACTTTTTGTCAGTGATTGTTGTTGTGGTGACAGCCAGCTTTCCTGAAAAATGAAAATTCACTCACCATTTCCTCGCCCTCAGATGGCTTCAAACCTGTTTGAGTTCCTTTCTTCAGTTGAACACTTAAGAAGATATTTTGAAGGTAGCTGAAAACCGGTAACCATTGACTTCCATGGTAGGAAAAGCAAATGCTATGAAAGATAATGATCCAAAACTGAAGAAAAAAACTCACACAGGTTTGGAACAAGTGGAGTATGAGTAAATGATGACAGAATTTTAATTTTTGGGTGACTGTCACTTTAAGTAACTACTGTCATCGTATAGCTTCCTTAAAAATGTCACTGGCTTATTTTTCTTCTTCGATTGTTGCACTGAATGCATCCACGCCTGCTGTGATACCTCAAATATTTACTAAATCACGGTGTGTGGCTTTTTGTCAGCGGTTGTTGTTGTGGTGACAGCCGGTTTTCCTGCATGCATGCACTGTGAACCCCTGCGTTCGGGTGGGACTCCGTCGAGCGGGATTACCCAGGGTGATTTGGCAGTGTTTCAGCAATCAGGCATGCTGCCACACAAACAGATGAAGTCAATAGAGACGTTTCCCCTCTCCTCTGAAATGTGACTCTGACAGATGCTCTGCTGACACAACAGTGACACGACATGACGGCTCCACGCACTCTCTGTGACTTCAGTTCCTTATTCGGGGCTCAGAAGCGCACGATTTAACACAAGATAAATGTTTGTCAGCG
Source organism: Danio choprae (assembly GCA_903798125.1). Lineage (NCBI taxonomy): Eukaryota > Metazoa > Chordata > Actinopteri > Cypriniformes > Danionidae > Danio > Danio choprae. The sequence goes on from CAIGQW010000596.1 coordinate 16,414,793, forward strand.
GCGTCACTGCGGAATACACAGGAAATCATAGAGCCGCTGTCCCGTGTGAAAGGAACACAATGAAATATTCAAATGGGAATGACTTTCTTTCTACATTTATTAAAGGAATAGTTCATGCCAAAAAAAAAAACGTGTGGCCCTGAAGCACAAAACCGGATATATGTTGCATAGGTATATTTTTTGCAATATTGCATGAGTCAAAATTATACATTTTTCTTTTATGCCAAAAATCATTCATTCATTCATTCATTCATTTTCTTTTCGGCTTAGTCACTTTATTAATCAGTGGTCGCCACAGCGGAATGAACCGCCAACTTCATTCATTCATTTTCATTTCGGCTTAGTCCCTTTATTAATCTGGGGTCGCCACAGCGGAATGAACCGCCAACTTATGCAGCATATGTTTTACACAGCGGATGCCCTTCCAGTTGTAACCCATCACTGGGAAACATCCACACACTCTCATTCACACACATACACTACGGACAATTTAGTTTACCCAATTCACCTGTATCGCATGTCTTTGGACTTGTGGGGGAAACCGGAGCACCCCGAGGAAACCAACGCCAACACGGGGAGAACATGCAAACTCCACACATAAACGCCAACTGACCCAGCCGAGGCTCGAACCAGCGATCTTCTTGCTGTGAGGTGAACGTGCTACCCACTGCGCCACAATGAGGCCCTGAACCGCCAACTTATCCAGCATATGTTTTAAACAGCGGATGCCCTTCCAGCTGCAACCCATCACTGGGAAACACACATACACTACGGACAATTTACAGTAGTCACCATTTGAAGTGGTTCGAAATCTTTCATCAAAGTTGTCCTAAAACCTTTAAACAACATCCATCTTGACTTAGGACAATTTTGAAAGACGTTTTTGATCCACTTCATATGTTGACTACTGTAGTTTACCCAATTTACCTATAGCGCATGTCTTTGGACTTGTGGGGGAAACCGGAGCACCTGGAGGAAACCCACGCAAACATGGGGAGAACATGCAAACTCCACACAGAAATGCCAACTGACCCAGCCGAGGCTTGAACCAGCAATCTTCTTGCTGTAAGGCAAAGGGCTACCCACTGCGCCACCACACCGCCTGCCAAAAATCATTACAATCTTAAAGGGATAGTTCACCCAAAAAGGAAAATTTACCCCATAATAGTGGTTCCATAACTTTATTCAATTCGATTCATCTTTATTTCTATTTCTACTATTTTCTATTTCTACTTTTAAAAATGTAGATGGTCCCTAAAGATCATTTTCCATTAAGATATTTTGTCGATTTCCTACGGTAAACTTAATTTCTGTTTAGCAATGTGCATTTCTAAATGCTTTAAAGGTGATTTTCTAAATATGTAAAAATGTTAAACCCTCATATTTCAGTTTTCTCAAATAGCTGTATGCAAATAATGCCTAAACCATACATCAATGGAAAGCTTATTCATTCAGCTTTCAGGTTATGTCTCAATTTCAGAAAAATTACTGGTTTTGTGGTCACATTTACCATTATTTGCTCAGCCTCATTTTATGAATGTATAAGACTTCACAAAATTGGTCCATATGACTTGGATTTGGGGATGAATCTCATCAAATAAGAGTTTAATTTACATCTGTACCTTACACAAAGTGCTCCTAAGGCCTAAAAAGACAGAACTTTCATTTTCCGGCAAACTACTCTTTAAATATACTTGTAACTTCTTAAGTGATAACTTTGAAAGCAAGGTGGGTCAGCTTTAAGCCCTGCTGATGCAGTCTTTTAGCTTTAGTGCCAGGTCTCAAAGAGCATCAGTATCCGAGTAATTACTGTCTAAGGGGCGCAAAGGCCGAAAGTTATTACCAATCAGCGGGGTAATAGATTCAACACTTATAAATGGAGAATGCAGCATTTCTCTGCAGCGAGGAGGGTCTCCGCAAGATGGATTAGGTGGGGTTTGTGAGTTCAACATTGACACAGATTCATCGTAAATCATTATGCCACAGACCTGGAGTGATTTCTGTATTAGGAGCAGAAAATGGAGTTCACTCAGTCAATGAGGAGGGCATATTTCACATCAATCACTTCCATGCTCATAGGCTTTATCCACCAGCAAGGCCACCGCCAGAATGGACTGAATCAGACGAAGGCTCTTTGTATGCGTGCAGGTTTCAGACAGCTGAGAGTTTAAAGGTTTTAGAAGCTGAGTAAGAACTGATGCAATCACAAGGGAAATTTGTTGTTCTCACTTTTATGGAAAACTCCTAACCTGAGGATAAGTGCTTTGCTTAAGGGCACAGTGATAAATTTAGGGATCATCCTTTGCAGAATTTGATCCCTCAGCTATGCGTGTGCCTCTATATTCCATGAGTTTTCCAGATCCAGTTTTCTTCAAAGCCTTGCATTGTATTTGCATTGCATTTCACCAGCCCATATAATAATAATGATAATAATAATAATAATAATAATAATAATAATAATAATAATAAGGGCAGCACAGTGGGTAGCACGATCGCCTCGCAGCAAGAAGGTCGCCGGTTCGAGCCTCGGCTGGGTCAGTTGGCGTTTCTGTGTGGAGTTTGCATGTTCTCCCCGTGTTGGCGTGGGTTTCCTTCGGGTGCTCCGGTTTCCCCCACAAGTCCAAAGACATGCACTATAGGTGAATTGGGTGAGCTAAATTGTCTGTAGTGTATGTGTGTGTGTGTGTGGGTGTTTCCCAGTGATGGGTTGCAGCTGGTAGGGCATCCGCTGCGTAAAACATATGCTGGATAAGTTGGCGGTTCATTCCGCTGTGGCGACTCCAGATTAATAAAGGGACTAAGCTGAAAAGAAAATGAATGAATGAATGAATAATAATAATAATAATAATAATAATAATAATAATAATAATAATAATATGTACATTTTCAGTTAAGTTTGTGGACATTGACTTAATGTTTAAAACAATGCAATATGTAATTAAAAAAAGTGGTGCATTGGGCCATATTTTATTGTATTTTCTAATAGAACAAAATATTAGAAATAAAAATATGTTCTAGTAAAGAATATTTGGTGGAATAACACTGATTTTCAGTCACAACAAATGAAAACATTTGCTATTTTGACCAAATATTTTTTAATAAAATGTGTAAATAACTTTTTATGTCTTTGAATGAATTTCCACGAATGAAGTATTAGATTGTGTGCAGGTTTACATAAAAGAAGGAAACAAAATAGTCACACATGCTTACTACATGTATGAGTTTGTCATGGAGACAAATATGTGAATTGATGGCTATTGGCATATTTGTCTCTTTGGCACTTGCGGCTCTCTGTATAAATCTTATGGATTTATATAGATTTTGCAATTTAAAAAAAACAACAACATTTATTTAAATTGACATGTTTATTATAAATAAAGAATAATTCTCATAACTCTGAATGGTTAGAAATTGCTCAGTTAGGACCCAAAAGTAAACTTGTATGTAATGTAAAAATGTATTTATGTATTTATTATAATGTTTTCATTATTTACTTATGTATTGTTAAATACATATTAGGCAATGGCCAGAGTGGTGACTTTAATGTCAAAGTAAAAACTTTTTTTCCCTATTTTTCTCTTATATTTATAGTTAGATCATTTCATTCATTCATTCATTCATTCATTCTTTCTTTCTTTCTTTCTTTCTTTCTTTCTATTGTGTACTTATTTTTAAATAAATATCATGCAAATGCTGGGGTGGTGACTTTTTAAAACCAAAGTAAAAACTTCATTTATTTTTTTCTCTCTTTTTTTAATATTTATAGGCGCATGAAATTTCCAGACGCTTCAAACGCAAAGCTAACATAAAGACAGTGTGAAGTGGAAGTGAATTCCTCCTTCTGATCGCTAGATAAACATACCTGCCCTGCATGTCTGCGAGACAGACAGACTCATTTGTAAACAGTCTCACTCCACGATTCGCTTTCAGCTGGAACATCTGAATGCAGCTGGTTGTGATCATCGGAATCCGGATGTGATGAAAATGTTTCAGCTCAAAGTTTCTCCAGCAGCAGCAGCAGCTCGAGCGCGCGCACAAACTCCTTATTCAGCTTCTGTCTGACAGTGATTTTTGGGAGAATATTTGGGAAATTTTTGTTTTTACGGACTTGTTGTCCTACACAGACAGTCAAGGAAACTTTTTTTTTCTAACGGGACGCCGTTTTGCCTGAAGAAAGGATGCGAAAGAACGCGTTTGGGAGTTGACATGTTTGAAAGGTAATCTCCAAACTTTCAAATGATCTGCTACATTTTTGGCAAAACAAATGACATTGACCTAACAAGTTAATAAGACGTTTAGAAATGCGTTTGTGGTTTCGTTTTGAGGAGGAAAAAAAAGCAAATAGCGAAACTTTCCACAAAGTTTAACGACATTTCTCCTGATGACGTCACTCCAAAGGAAATATTGGAGTTGTTTGTTTGTTTTGACGCAGCGTCGATTGATATGACAATAGTTATTTACTTGCAGGTTTGATCGCTGATAGCCGTGGGGAATTGTTGTGTTTGAGTGTTTAGTATCTAAACATCTGGCTCATGTCCTCGGAGACTATTTTACCTCCGGAGGGGCCTGAAGGGCCAAAAAAGCAACTTGAAGAGGAGACAAACCCACTTCTGTCAAAATCAACAGGTAAGAGACGTGATATAGTACATGTACTGGTTAATTACCGTTTTTTGTGTCAGATGTATATTTCAGGGCATGAGTGTTAAGCATGTTAATTATAGAGTTACTTTTGTAAACTGGCAATCGAGTAGTTTAGTTTTTGCATAGTTAAGCACGGATAAAACAATGACGGCAAGTAAAAGCTTTTGTTTTGGTTTGTGGTGCCATGACAGCCCCTCTTGTGTTGAAACAAATATTAAAATAGCTTCAGTGTGATAGTTATGGGTTTTTGAACACAAAAATAAGTCACTTAATTTTTTTTTTAGTTGACAGATCAGCAAAAGTGTTTTTGAATTATTTACATTTTCTATTCATTTATTTTTGTTCATATTTGAGCAGGTTTGTGGTCGAAATTTCAGGTAAATCCTAGGTCGTTTATGAAAACCTGCTTCTTTTCCCTGAGAAAAACAAAAGAAGCATCTCGTCTATTAAATAACACATGAAACACGTGCATAATACATTTGTTCAACTTAATTTGGAAAGGGCTATTCTGTGCAGAAATGTCAATGCAATGTGTCATGCAAAGAAAAATGGATTGTAGCCTTTAATATTCAGATCTATATAGTCTTTATTGTCAAATAAACATAAGCAAATTATCATAATATCATTTTAATTACATAATTTTACAACATGGTTGCACATTTCACCAGATTGAAATACATTTTGATTTTGACATGAAAGCTTGCAGCACATATTTACATATTCATCTAAATGTTGCTGTATATAACAAATTAATTCTACATATAAACCCTTTCTTTGGTGATTACTGTTTATCTCCTGCTTCTTAAAAGTAATCAAATTTGAAAGTTATTTGTCTCATTTTACTTGGTGTCCCATTCTTGCTGAACCCAACAGTAACAGACTTGCATAAATAGCAACTAGCAAACAGATTCCCCATATGTATGTTGCGCCAGTAGGCATGATAATGTTTTCATTATTTTCCAATAAAGATTGAAGGAGCGCCTTGGTAACTATTAGCAGGAACCACTGCCAATTATAGTTTTTAATTAACTTTCTAGTTGCTTGTGAGATTATCACATGTAAAATAAGCTTAGCCCCCACCTCTTCTTCCTCTTTTCTTTTTTTTTTTTTTTTTTTTTTTTTTTTTTCTTAAGCACTGAACCGTTAACCATCCTATTTATACCAAGCATCATTATAGCACTGTCAAAAAATGGCAAAGTAGGACAAAGTAAGCAATCACAGGCTCTGGTGACAAATGGATTTTTGTAGGGCCTTCAAAGTCTCTCCGTTAAGACTGGGTTTCCCTCCCCGGGGACTGTGTATGCACAGAGAATAGAGCAATTTATTTCAAACTGTAATCACTAAATACAGCGATGCATCACAAGGCTGCCGGTACTGTATGTGTATTTGAAGAGTCATGGCTGAAATAAAGGGTTTCCATTCATCAGCCTCAAGCCCAGATGAGGCAATATCAATCTCTGTATCTACAGCTACTGTATAGTATTGATCTTGTCCCATAATACTTTGTAACGAGGGCTGTAGAAAGGAGAAAAAAGAGAGAGAAATAAACCAAACACTCCAGGCTCAACAAAAACGAAAACACGGCTTCTGTTTGCTGAGTCACATGCTTTATTCCCGGCATTCAGTTGAGTGATGGAAAAGCAAAGGTTTTGTGTAACAGGACTGCTTTGACAATACTAAATAAATAAGCGGTTGCCTGCTGCCTCTATACTCCAATTGAAAAAGGCATAGAGTCTCGTTTGCGCTGTGGAACTGGAGCTGAATAAGTTTAAGTGCAGTGTTTAAAGGTTGCCTATCTTTTTGTATGCCTATCAGGCAGGTTTTGCCCACATCCATTTTCCAATTTGGATGAATGTGCTCTTTATAGCTGTAAAAACCTTGGCAGGTATCATGTACCCGCGAGCACAATCGAGAAAATGAGATCCAGAGTTCTGGCCCGGGCCTACCTGGTCCACCCACACAGTTTTGCAACCGTTCACCAAAGGAATCTGTTATATCTGGGAAATTAGTGCTCGTCTTTCTATTCTTGATTCTGAGGCGAGCCAATATGAACCTCAGCATTGGCCTTTTGTAACATTTTGGCAGCTGTGAAGAGCATTTAAAGGATGGCTTATGTTTTCTTCTCTGTTTTTATTATATATATATTTTTTTATTGTCCAGATAAATGCAACCGCTGCGCTGATGAATCCTCAGAAGCAACGGAAACATCCCAAACCGCTGTACCAGGAGATCCGACTTCAGACCAACAGGATCACATGATCAGCGAAAACCACACCCGTGATGATCTCGTTAGAAGTGAGTGTTGACAAATGAGCGAGACTTGTAATCTGAACATGCTTGGCTAAACTCCAATAGCTCTTGTTTATGCATATTTTTTGACCACAAGTTTCATCTTCGCTCGAATGGGAATGATTCATTGCTTTCACTTCCTATAACCAATGCAGAGCAGCAGATGCTACAGTATGTCGACATGGAAAAACGGTTCCCTTCTTTTATTGAATTGGAAATGTAACTTTTTAATTAGTCAGTGATGTGTAAATGACATGATTCAATGTAAAAGATTTTCTTCTTTACTTTTGCCATAAACTTCAAAGAGTTTGCGATCCAATCTCATGTGGAATATCAGCTGACACATCGACCTTTTGTCAGCATTTTTTACAGTTGCACACCACTAAAGCTTACATCTAAAGCTTACATTTAAAACATTTACTATGATGATAATTGATTTAAGTATTTACAGATAATCTTTGCCTTTGGGAGTAGCTTTGATTTGACATTATGATAACGCATAATCTCGGTGTAAGCACTTTGCTCTGTTATTTTCATTGTTAAGATCATGCTATAGGTGCAGTAGCTCTGAGCCTTGACATTAGTTTAAGTGTTGATTAAAGGAAAATGTATTGAATTTGAACCAGTGCCATGCTGTTGCAGTAAAGTTCTTCCCGTTGTTCTCCTGCCAAAGTCTCGAAAGCTTAGTGAGCAAGGATATCCCATTGTGGTTTGGCCTTGGTTGGCCTGGATCTGGAAATCACGGCTGCGAACTTGAATGCACTGAAATAGGAGCTCTGTTACCTGGTAAAGTATGCTGTTGCATCATAGAGACCTTTCTTGTTCTGCTCATACGGGTTTGTGTACTCTTAAAATGTGGTGCTTGATAACATCTTGGAGGTTGTTGCTCCGCATGCGAGATCAAGGGTGGATCAGCACAGTTGTTGAACTAACTAACTCAGGGCATTGTTTAATGCAAATTAGCTCAAATGGATGTGAAGTGATGGAAAATCTCACTCATCACTGGGTCGGTTGGAAATGATTAGCTAAACAAAGATTCGAGACAAAGGATGTGATTGGAAAATTCTCACCACTTGTTTTTTGGAGGGGGGAAAGTCCTGACACACCCACTTCCCAATGTACTGCTGTGTGGAAATCTGCTGGACTGTGCAAGAATCCTGTTTAGTGTAAGAAAAATAGCATATTTCTTTCTTCTTCCCATTTTTTTTCCCTGTCTGTTGCTTTTCCTGACATCCCAATTTTCTCCTGAAATCACATTCAAATAGTTTATTCGCAAGAATCCAGAATCAGATTTGTTATATGTGTGTGTATAAATACATTAGGGGTGTAAACACAAATGACAGCTTGGTGCGTAACTTGGGTTTTAGTTTATGGTTCAGTATGGTTTGGTACAACGGGAGGAGAGCTAAAATTAAAATTGTGGTTTGCTGAACAGATTGTGTCTCTGTTATCAAGTTCTGTTATAATTCTTCAGCAAGAAAAAGACAAAAGTGACTTGCACTTTACTATGTACTGTAGGTTGCAAATAACATCAGAGACCAAACTATTTAATTCCGCTGCTATTCATTTTCATATATAATAATCGGCACACAACAAACACCAAAAATTGCAGTGTAAATTGCTCATTATCAAGGCAGATTTACATTAACATCTTAATATAATAATAAAGTTGTTTCTACTATAGTTCATTGATATAATAGGTTGCACAGTACAGGAGCTTTCATAGTGTAACTGGGTTTTCATGACAGGTTTATTTAAACATGTTTATTATATAATTAAGTCGACACTAACAGCCTAAGTAAAATGTAATTAGTGTATTAATATATCGTGTAAATATGTATAGAAGTAATTCACAAATTGAAGTTTACCTAAACGTTTTGACAGGCTGTTATGAAGACGAGTGTCATTGTTGTGCATCATTATATTTTTTCCATGATTCCTCAGCATTTTCTGAATCACAGGCATTACCCCCGATGATGGATCACCCTCTTATTTTTACCTGCAATAACTACTGTTGTCACTTGAAAAATTAGTTTATGGCATGTAGAGGGAGATGTTTATATCTCTTTCATCATTCATGTTGGATCTGTAGTTACATTTGGCCAGTTTCACGTATGTGTAAAACACTGCTAACATATTGTAGCATTTGAAATAAAATAATTGCTGATATGTTTCCAGTACTGGTACATTGAGCAACCCTAGTGGATTTTTGTTTACAAACTGTTTAGCTGATGCCTTTCCCACAGTTAGAATTATGAGTTCTTCGTGTTTTTCTTGTTCTTGTTGTTGTTGTTGTTGTTGTTGTTGTTGTTAGAAGGAAAAGGGCATTTACATTTGAACGGTCTATACAGTGATCTGTCTCACCATATCGAAATGGCATTTATAGTTTTATCTTCCCTAGAATGTGTACAGAAATATATTAAAATGGAACGTTTATTTTAGGCTGTTATGATATTTTAGTTAAATTAATATGTAGATACTATAATATAGTTCTCCACTTAAGATTAGCCTGATAACGTGTAAAGTTTTGAGTCTTAAATAATTATAAGTGACTGAATATCTGCACAAAGAAATGTGTGAAATTAAACTATACGATGTATAAGGCTGTCTGGACTGGTCTGGTATGGATGGAGCAAGGCTGTAAGGCAGTGCACTAATTGGATTGGGAAGTGTGATGTGATATTTAGAACCCAGAGCAGGAAATCGATAGAAAATCAACTTGACCGGCCGCTTTACAAGAGTTAATCTTGTTTTATCATATTTCATTTTTAATTTGCTAGGAGAATTTACTGTCTAAAGATGAATCGCAGTTATTCAGCATTGTCCATTGACTTGTATGGGTAGATAAAAAAACGGACGATGGTTGAACATACTCTGCTTGAGCTATCAGTGTCAGGTTTTTCTTTTAATTGCGCACTGATCTATTGGACTGCAATAAAGACATCTCTGTACAGTCACACAGAACAGACATATTTCCGATTTTTACGAATGTGTGGGATGTGGCGAGTCTCGCTGCTGAATGACGGAGCTTGCTCTGCCCTGAATGAATTTCAGGGTAATGACGTAATGATCAAGAGGTGATAATTCACTGAATAATTCACATGGGTGTCAATCATATTTAGGATGCATGTCATTCTGACCTTTCTGTCACGTCTGGAATTTTGTGATCTTACCAGTGGTTATGTTACGTTAGGTCCAGGATCAGGTATTTGTTGTTGACTACAGATTTGCCTTTGCTATTAATCCTCCAAATCAAATCAATGTTTCTAGGAGAGTACGCACGCATTTCACCTGCGTTCACTTTTGAAGAATGCCTTTCTTTCTATCATTTTGGGCGGAAAAGAGTTGATTGATTCAAGATGCTAATTTTTTCAGACCACGTGTTCCTCCGATGCAAGAGCCCATTAGAACAGAGGAGTAATTTTCAAGTGATTACTTAGCCGTGGGTCATGGAATCAAAACTGGAATAAATAGGGTGAAATGCTAGCGCAGGGGTTGATTAAAATGGCCATTGTGATTCTACCTCTGTGCTAATTATTTCCTCATTGTCTTGCCGTAGACATATTTCATATGGAAAAATTCCCAGCATTTCAATTAGCGTCCTTCGCAAGTGCCAAAGCCCTTTTAGAGGTTTGTGTGTGTAAAAATTATTTAAATGACTTCAGATAAGAGGTGATCTACACATCTGCGCGGTATAGCTTTACCACGCTATTAGCATTTCTGATTGTTCTCTTTGACCATGAGCTCACTGTTATTTCTTTGGCATTATGGGCTTTGAACTATGCAAAGAATAATAAATTAGAAAGTGGCGTCCGTCTGTTAATAAGATGTAGATTTGAGGCCCATGCTTTGATTAGCGGTACACCGATGCATCTTGGAGAGCCGGCAACCTGAACACAACGCTGCATGCCTTTTCCAGCTAGAAAAGCGCTTGAAATGAGAGTTGAGCAGTAGGGATTACTGCCCCCCTAACAGGGTTTTGGCTTCAACATTAAGGTTAAACCCCTTTTCTATTACAGGGATCTCTGGTGATGTGCTCCCCTCCTGCCCTGCATGTTTGCAGGTTCACCGCACCTCTGCTAGGTCATTCTGTTGGGCCTCTGATCACTCGGGGGTGACCAGGGAGCCACCGACCCACTCCATTCAGACAGAGCTCCTCGCCACAGCTAAAATCGATACGGCCATCACCCGTTAAAAAGCCTCTCAGAAACAGACGAGCACCCCTGTCCTTTAGTCTGATTCCCGAGCTTAAGGTCTTGATTGGCACCCTGAAGACAGAGTCCAGTGACCCACAGCTGTCACATTAAGTGCAGTTAATGCTGAGATTGAAACAGAGCAAATAAAGGAACCTTGTCCATAGGTG
>CAIGQW010000596.1:16431085-16458108 GCA_903798125.1 Danio choprae
TCAATACATTTTACTGTCATTACAATGTGGTTATTTTATTGCCTTGTGTTTTTAAAATTTAAAGTCTTACAAGATTAATTTGTAAAGTGATTTTAAAATATTTTAAGTTTCAGTGTTTGCTAAGTGCATCCCGAATTTTCCGTTTCGGCCCAGAACAATGATTTCAGTGCATCCCTACCGAAAACTTTTGAAGTCGGACCTTTTTCTTTTGTAAAATCAATAAATAAAACAATCATGTAAATAGTAGAACTTATTCAGAAACTTCTACATTAACCTTTATGCTGTGCAGAAAATTCCACCAATCAGAGAGTTGCATTGAGCCAATTTAGATCTCTAGCTCCACCCATGAATTGTAATGGATTCCAGAATCTTTATTTTAAACTTGGCTTGATTGAACATTTGAGGCCCTTGTGTAAACTTAGCAATATTTTGTATATGTTTGTTAAATACACATGCCTTGGTTTATTCTTTTCTTGTGTGTTTTTTTTCCTCTTTCTTATCAATTATGATCATAAAAGCTAATGACTTAAGGTAGAGCTCTGGCTTAAGGTAGAGAGGATGTTCTCCGGTCCAAAGAGATGATTACTGATCTGTCTCTCTCTTTTTACAGCTCAACCTCAGCCTTTGCCCAAGCCAGCAACATCTCTGCAGCATACTGTCGATGCAGAGGCTTCCAAGCAACAGAACGGCCTGCACACGGTGCTAAGTAATGGCCATGGCACACCCCGTGGGGTCACACAGCCTACCCCATCCGTCCACACCTCCGAGCCCAGGAAGCTTCCATCACCCGTCTCTCACCGAGTGCAGAAAAAGCTTCGCTCCAGCCTGTCGGTCAACAGCGACAGCAGCAGGAGGAGCAAAAGCAGCTCCACGGGTTCCCATAAACCCGGCTCCACTCCAGAGGGTACATATCAGCACACGCAAACACACACTCACACAAAAACACACACCTGCTTGAAGATCTGGGGACTCATTTATAAAAATGTTTGCGTAGAAGCATACCTAAAGGTCAGCATAAATATTTGTTTATTAATGATTATGACTCATATGATGATTTAAAGTGGTCCAATCAATTCAATATTTAAGTTAAAGGTTCCGTGAAATTAAAGTAAAACATTTTAGATGTTAGTTTCTGTTTGTTAGTCTTAAAGATATCTATTAGCTAGTGTTCTCCAAAACAGGGCCAAAATATAGAAAATATAAAACCGATATAAACATCCAAAACTTGCAGTTTGTCACTTCTGCCTCAATGGGTCACAGATTTCTTTCACATCACCTCATACTCCAGTTTCTTATCAAATCTTCTGACCAATCAAATGCACTCTAGTATCTGACATGCTCCGCCCCCTTCAAAACGCTTCTCATTTGCTTTTCATTTGATCTCAACCACTCTCACTAGCAGAGCTGTGATAAAAATGAAACGCTATTGGCTGTTATTTTTTTAAAAGGAGAGTAGCTACTGTATGCCCCACCCCCTATTCATTTTTTCAGTTGAGATGGTCAAACATTGAATAAAAAACTTCACGGGACCTTTAATTATGTTTAGTCCATGTACCTAAAGTTTTTTTTTTTTTTTTATGTGGGAAGAATTTCACCCCCGTTTCATGCATACGTCACATTTATAATTGAGACCCCTTGCTCTGTACCATCCATGCTGTTCGCCTTACCACATTTTAACCCCAACTGATCTGCGACTTACCTTCAAATGCACTACTTTCCTTCGTCTTTCATAAAGCCCCTCCAGACTGATCTCTTTATTTTCCACGTCATTGTATTGTCTCGCAAATGGGAAGGAAAAACAGAAGGCCGAGCTGAAAAAAGCAGCTTGCACTTTGTCAGGTGTGATGGTAAGGAGAGGGCAGTAATGAAGGAGATCGCTGGTGCATTAGTAATGGTCACCAAGGTGTGACCTTTTAACAAGACTGGCGAGAGCGGGGGGTCTGCCATGTGTCAACCCCACCTCAGCAGGGGCCATGGCTGCCCTCTCTCACAGTGTCCTCTCATTAAGAGCGTCTCTTTCTCTCTCTCGTCTGTGTACCGCCGCTGCTTTCCTGGATCATGCATTGCACTTTTTTTACTGCGAGATGTTCAATCATGCTTGTCTGATACCATAACCCTTTTAAATCAGGGAGAGTCTTGCACCTGCTGAGCACTTCAGATTCTCTGTCAAGCAGTTTGTGTGTTTCGTTAGACACGGCATTCGGCTGAATTAGAAGGCATGATTTGGGAATCGTGACTGTCACCGTCTTGGGATTCCACTAGTGACTGCACTTGGCTCGATTGGGTTTAAGAATGTAATTGAAAGGCTTGATGATTCGGGCTTTGTGCTTTTGGTAGTTTATAAATGGAAAATGGGACGCATCAACTGTATACATTTTTTTTATTTTGTTTATTCTTTTGCATTTTAGTTTGACTATATTATTTTTTTATACGTTTACCTTTAGTCATCAAAAAAATCTGACTAACTGGTCCAATTTAAATAAAAAATATATTATAAAAATGCTATATTTAGTCAGTTTAATTAGTTTTTCGTTTAACTTTTAGTTCATTTATTTGTTTTAATTTAGGGTTAAATATATTCTTTTGTATTTATATATATATAATTTAATTTCTACATTTCTAAAATGTATTTGAGTAAAACCTTTTCATTCTTAATACAATAGAAAATTAAAGTAAATTATCTTAATGTTTATCCATTTACTTCTTCATTCATTCATTTATTTATAGTGTTTGGTTCATAGTTATTAGCCATAGTTTATAGTTGGTACATCATTATTGAGTAACCTAATTTAATTTGTCCTGTTTTGTTTTATATTCTGTATTTAATTTATTTGTGATTTTATTCTTTAATGTATTCATTTATTTATATCCCTCAGTTCAAAGATATTGACCACAATTTATGTATAATGCATAATTAGGCATATATTTAATACCTGTTTAGTATTTAATTCTGTATTTTATTAATTTATTTTTGATCATTCTTTTATTTGTTCATTATTTGTAGCCTTTGGTTCATAGTAAATAATCAAAGCTACAGTTGGCTTTAGTAAAGACAATCCTAGTATATTGTTGGACTAATTTAATGTAAATTAATTTAAATGATTTTATGTATTTTATATTTATTTTATTTTTGTTATTTTTTATTATTATTATTATTATTATTAACAACCAGTGTGTGTGAACAGGCAGGAAAGTGTGTGAGTCTGCCAACACCAGAAAGTTTTAATATGGATTCCTCACTCAGGTGATTCCTGAAGTACAGTAGGAGCTTAATATCATCTCCATGTGGATTTAACAAAAATGTGTATCTTTAAAAAGCGTCATAGTTTTCACATCTTAATTAGAGTGGGTGGGGTGAGGGGGTGAACAGTTCTGTCTCATTACAGCTTGTGTTCATGCACGTGTTATTTGTAGAACTGTGTTTTGAATCAATATGTTCTCTCTCAAGTAGTAATTTCCCCCTGGAAAACGGCAAGCTGTTGTGTTTTAATGTTTACACGGATTACCATAATCTGTTTGCCTGTGAAATTAGCCTCTAAACAGCCTGGGAAGCCGAAGAATAAAGCTTTACAAGATCTCTGCTCAGGGGATTGTGATTCCTTGTGTTCTTGGCTGCCGTCGCTGGCTGCGATAACAGCAACCCCAGCAGAAAAAAAAAAAAATCAACTAATTGAGAGATCTTTTGTTCCTTTGCGGGTGGGTTAGGACCTTGAGTGATGGCGTGTTTGTGATTGTGTTGTGTTGCAAGCACGCAGTCGTCGAAAATCCCTCTGACAAATTCAATTAAGTCTGCGGGATGTTCGCAGAAAGCTAGCGCGGTCATTAGTGGTGCATCGTAATGCCATGTTTTTCCCATCTTCGCAGCTTCCCCAGCGTATCCGCAGCTCTCTTTCTCAAAGTTTACAGTGCTCACTTGCTTATTGACTGCAAATTAACTGCTCACTATATCTCTTGCTCTTTTTCTTTTTTTTTCTCATTTCATCTTTTCTTTTGGTCTCTAAAGCCGCCGTGTGCAACTCATGCAGCAGTCAGTCTTTCTTCATTTTGAACGTTCCCGGTCTGCGACTCTTCCAGCTTGTTTTATGTCACGCTGCCTCTCTTTTTGATGTTAGCCTTTGGAGTTTTCCAGATGTCTCAAACTATTTCCTCCGAGGCGCAGGGGCTGTTTTTGGCCTCGCGAAATCTGGGCATCCTCCGCTCGGGCTGACATTAAACATGAACCCTCTCATTGGGCCGACGTTGGTTTTGCAGCGGAGATAAGGCAGGCCGTCTCCTGTGTACATTACACAGACTCTCATTCCTTAAGATTCGCACTAATCGCTGCTGATAAATTATACATCCAAGGGAATTCATTATGTACTGTAGCTTTTAAATCCGTTTCTAGAAAGAAATTGTTAGTTAAAAAAAAAGGAAGAGGAAAACAGAGCGGTATGGACACGTGTAATGTCTTTTTTCATACTTGTTTAATAGGATGGCTCAAATCAAATCATTGAATCTTATCTTGTAGACTGTATGTATTTCAAATACTGATTTTCTTAACACTTTTGAAGTTTAAACAGCTATTATGTTGTCTAAAATGAATGTAAACGAGTCTAAAAACATGGCAACATTTTGTTATTATTTCTTAATTAATTTTTTTTAATCTGAAAAAATATATAGACTAATAAATTATAATTTTTTACTTGAAATCTGAAAAGTTTTGGAAATAACTTTGGTCATAGTTTACAGAATATTAAAACACAATTTCACTCAACACATTTCTAAATTGCAAATCCAGAGAAACAAAAAAAATTGTGGTCTCTTAATTTTTATCCATTGCTCTATGTAGAAATAAATCAGTTTAATAATATATGACATTTGCCTAGTTTTTGTACCATAGTTTGCTTGACTAACCCAGTCAAAAATAAAATAATTAGACTAAAATATTAATAAAAATCAAGATCCCGTAATGCACTTTGAAAGCATAAATAAATCGTTAATAAGTTAATCAATGAAGCATAAGTAAATCAGTGAACTTTTTTTCCCCCAGTTTAACAACAAATACCATTTACCTAGTTTTTGTACCATAATTTGTATGACCAACCTAGACAAAAAATAAAATAAACTAAAATATTAATAAAAATCAAGATCCCGTAATGCACTTTAAAAACATAAATAAACCGAAAACACCAATAATTCACAAGATATGAGCGGCTGTTAATCAATTTTTTTTTTTTTTTTTTTTTTACAGTTCGCCAAGATAATTTATATTGCAGATGAATCAACAGTTCGTAAAAAGTCTCCACAGCTCAATCTAAAAGTGTGTCTGTTTGACCTTTCAGAAAAGCTGGAGTTTTAAGCCTTTGGTGGGCCTGCATGCAAACTTGTTTCATGTTCAAACACTGTCCAGGCTGCACAGCACCACCGCTGGTCAGCTCCACCGCCTACAAAAAAATCACTTTGATCAAACAAACATGAACATCCAGTGGTCTTCAGGCCCCGTCCTTGCTCTCTCTCTCTCTCTTTCTTTCTCTCTCTCTCTCTCTCTCTCTCTCTCTCTCTCTCTCTCTCTCTCTGACAGCTCACCACGGACTGATGAAAGCCATGCAAATTCACGTTTAGACTGATAACGATACACATCACATCGCTGTGATTTTCTCCAATGCACCACGGTTTAGGTTCTAGTGTTGATTAGAGGTCCGAGCAGCTTGTCCGGGCTGGTAGGGGTTCAATGTTTGCTCTACGGCACTGTTTATGCCAGAGCGCAGTATGTGCGCCGTGCAGCTTATTGAAGCTTTAGTATTTATTTATTTATTCTTTTTATTATTATTTTTAAAATCTGTATTGCACATTACTTCTTATATTTTGCAAGTACCTATATTTATATATTTAATATCATTATTATTTGTTTAAGGATCCTGCTCTTGATAAATTATTTGGTAAGTAATACCTGTGGATGTGGAATGGCTATGTGAGGTAGAAAGAAAGAAAGGAAGGAAGGATAATGAATGAATGAATGAATGAAAGAAAGAAAGAAAGAAAGATGAATGAATGAATGAATGAATAAATGAATGAAAGAAAGATAATGAACGAATAAATGAGAGAAAGATAAAGAACGAATAAATGAAAGAAAGATAATGAAATAAATAAATAAAAATAAATAAAGATAAAGAAATGAATAGAGATAATGAAAGAAAGAGAAATAAATAAATAAAATTAAATAGAGAAAGAAAGAAAGATAAAGAAATAAATAGAAAGAAAAATAAAGTCAAATAAATGAATAGAGAAAGAAAAAAGAAAGAGAAATTAAGAAAAAAAAGAAAGAAATGAATTAAGAAAGGAGAAAAAAGAAAGATAAATAAAGAGAAAGAAAGAAAAAAGGAAGAACGAGAAATAAAGAAATAAATATGTATGCATTTATTTATTGTTGCAACAAATGGCTGAACAGTGTTAAGATAATGTATTTATTTAGTAATTGAATATTAAATCATATTAATGAAGATTTTTGATTAATCCAATTAAAGTCGATTAAAGTCATAAACTAAACAGAAATTGGATTAAGAAGTGGAGAATGCAAATTTTAGTTGCATTATTGAAGTGCAGTGCAGACATGTAAACACCTTAATCAAACTATTACCGTCATGTAGGACTTTTCTCTGCATTTTGCGACAGGATATTTCATACACACACAGCTGTTTGACACTATTCTCTGCACCTACCGAGTCAGTAAAGGACCACAGACACATACACCATTTTTTCTCCCATTCGGTGTGCGGTATTAAATTCCATTAAAACAACACTCCTCCACCAGTCCTTAATTCGTACTCGCATCCAATACCTCAGTTTGTCACGAGGGGGATGAATGAAATGCTTCTGAATGAAAGTGAAACTGCCGAACCTAAAGTTAAAGCCAAAAAAAAAAAAAGAAACACCCGAAATTACATGAAACTCCGGAGGAAACGTTGGATAATGCTGCGACGCAATGATGTTAATCGATTTATACATATAAAATGGGATCATGAAAGGAACATTCAAAAAGCAACTCGTATAAACCCATTAATCATATTATTGTCTTATTCAGATTAAGGCAAATAATTCGATTACTGATGTCCATGTAACCGCAGTCATTGTGTATTTATTTCATTCGTTTAAAATACTGTAATGCAATATGATCTCTTATGTATTTGACATGTCATAAGGACTGTATATTGCTTTAAATTTATGCAAATATATCCGTTAGGATGCATGACGATGAAACATTGTTTAAATTCTCGCTTTAAAAAAAAAAATTAAAATAAATTATTTCTACTTTTGTAAATGTTTTGTAAATTTTTACTGATGTGGACGCCAAAAAGTGACATCTTGTCCTTGACCAATATCCCCAACACATGGACAGATATAAAATATATTTGTATTTTATTATTGTATTTATAGCGTCTCCCAACAGATCCTGCAAAACTGTGCATCCATGTCGTCCTAAACAACAGTAATGTGGCATAGTATGTGGCGGCTCTGCGAGAGAAAGGTTAAATGTTAATCAGAGATGAGAGAAATCGCAGCATTAACGCACCAATTTGCTGGCGAAAATGTTGGACGCTGTTAATCAGCTTTACGTGACCAACCCTGTGCTTTTGCATGATAATAACCCCATTATTCACAAAGCTACTAATCAACCCAAAAGTGGAATTCGCTTTTTTTGAATTTCTCTGATTCCTCTTTCACTCTCACCGCTGCTGAGTCGTGGTCTTGCACACCTACACACACACACACACACACACACACACACACACACACACACACACACACCCCATACAGTATTACACGTCAGTCATTATGTTCTAAATCAGCCTTTATGAAAAATGAAGATGTTTTGTAATTTTGTATGATTTAAGGCAAGCCACTGCAGGAAAATCACAATTTTTTTTAAATTACATTTAAATTTTGAGGCTTTTTTTGTTTTTTTAATTGTTTTTTTATGTATAATGTACTGTATAATGTACACAATGTACCAGTGTTTCTTTTGATGCACTTTTTATCAATGTCTGTTGATTTCAATGACAATATTTTTTTTCTTTCTAAAAATCACATGCTCACATAAACCAAACTTCACATTTTTATTCATATCTATATTCTAAATGTTTTTAAAAAGAGGGATAAATTCATGCATAACATGGCTTATTATATACAATATTTTATTCTACAAAAAAATGTGAAAAGTCTGGTTGTTTGCAGTCTTTTCTGAAATATGAAGTGATTCAAAAAAGATTCCATCTATAAAATCCTCTCTGTAAAAAAAAAATTGAAGCTTACTTCCAGTGTTCAGATTTTTTTGTGCTAGAAATATATGCAAATAAGCACAAATGTCACAAAAAAAAAATGGCATATTTAAACAAAACATTGTTAGAAAACCTCTTAATGCAATATTTCAACTTGGGAAATATAACTATCTTTTTTTTTTAATGCAATTTACCTGCAGTGTCTTGTCTCTATTCTAATTTTGTTCATTTTGTCTTAAAAACTTTATTTCATTTTTTTTTATATTTAAATTTATATTTAATTTAATACATTTAATTCAATTTAATATTTGTATTTATTTATTTGTTTATTATAAATTTTTATTTTTTGCAACACTAAACAACACAGCAAAAATGATCTCAAACAAAATGAAGTAGCGAATATTTATTTGTTCATTCAGTGTTTTTCATTTTGTCTTGTTCTGCCCGCTGCAATACTCTGAGTGCAGACTGCTGCGTCCACTGCATCCTGGCCTGCCTGTTTTGTGAATTTCTCACTCTGTGCAATATGGTGGTGGCTCAGGCCTCGTGCGGCACCTGCACGTCAGAAGCCTGTTGCTGCTGCTGCTGCGCTGACGACCTGGGAGACGACTGCAACTGTCCCTGTGACATGGACTGTGGCATTATGGATGCTTGCTGCGAGTCCTCGGACTGCCTGGAGATCTGCATGGAGTGCTGCGGAATCTGTTTCCCAACATAAACAATCTGCTGCATATGTGCCACGGCCAGGACAGATGTTGAATGAGAGCGAGTGTGTGCGTCTGAGTGATTGAGTGACATGGAGTGTGTGATAAATCTGTTCCTGAGCTCAAGATGACTGTAAAGGTCATGCAAAAAGACTAAAATATATGATGTAATTCACATATACTAATAGACTAAAAGTTATGGATCCGTGTTGCCTTGGAATTTAAAAATATATAAAGGTAATTGTGACTTTAATCTTGCAATTCCACACAATATCAGAATCAGAATCGGTTTTATATGATGAGTTAGTCTCTCTATTCAGACTTTATATTTGCAGTTTCAATTTTGTTTTTAGCATTTCTGATGTATGTTTTACAATATATTTCAAATCTTTCAAAATTATATATAAAATTATATTTCAAAATTTTCTTTTGCATTTTCCTTTAAATCTTGAAATTGGCACTTTATATCTCGAAATTCTGACTTTAAATGACAAGTTTACATCTCATGATTCTCTAATAACTCTTCTTGCTTTTGTTCTTATTCTTGTTTTTATCTTATTGTTTTATCCTCGTTCTTATTCATTTAATATCTGTATTTAATTTGTATTTCTGAGATGCTTTTATTTCTAGAAATTTATATATTTTTAATTAATAGTTTGGAATTCAGCTTTTTTTTTTCTTGTTTTTTTTTCTTGTTTTTCTTTTTTTACATCTCTCATTTCTACCATTTTTTAAAATTGGAATTTCACGTTTATGTGTCACATTTCTGGCGAGTTTGCGTGTGTAAAGGTCATACAAAAAGACAAAAATATTTGATGTCATTCACATATACTGATAGACTAAAAGTTATGGAAGTGTGTTGCCTTGGAAGTAAACAATAAAGGTCATTGCAACTTCAAACGTGCAATTCCAGACAATATAATGAGTTCTAATCTCTCTATTCAGACTTTATTTTTGTGATTGACATTAAATTTTTTAGGAATTCTGATGTATATTTTACAAGACTGTATATTTTAAAATCTGACTTTTTTCCATTTGCAATTAAAATTTATTTAGAATTTTCCTTGCATTTCTGAGTTTAGATCTTGAAATTGGCACTTTATATCTTGAAATTCTGAATTTAAATTACATGTTTACATCTCATAACTCTAATAACTCTTCTTGTTGTTGTTGTTCTTCTTCTTCTGCTTCTTTTTCTTCTTCTTCTCGGCTTAAATTATTATTGTCCGCTGTTCTCTGTCATCCTGAGGCCACCGGGCGGCGGTGAGCCCGGGTGCGAGGTCTCTTTCATCGCTGCTTGCAGCTTTCATTATTATTTATATATATATATGGCCTCACAGTGGCGCAGTGGGTAGCACGTTCGCCTCACAGCAAGAAGGTCGCTAGTCGCTGGTCGCTGGTTCGAGCCTCGCCAGTTGGCATTTCTGTGTGGAGTTTGCATGTTCTCCCTGTGTTGGCGTGGGTTTCCTCCGGGTGCTCCGGTTTCCCCCACAAGTCCAAAGACATGCACTATAGGTGAATTGGGTAAGCTAAATTGTCCATAGTGTATGAGTGTGAATGGGTGTGTATGGATGTTTCCCAGAGATGGGTTGCAGCTGCAAGGGCATCCGCTGCGTAAAACATATGCTGGATAAGTTGGCGGTTCATTCCGCTGTGGCGACCCCAGATTAATAAAGGGACTAAGCCGAAATGAAAATGAATGAATGAATATATATATATATATATATAAGTTATTTCTTAGAATTCAGCTTTTTTTTGCAGTTCAGAGATTCTCACTTTTTCCCAAAATTCTCCCAGTCCCAAATTTATATCTCTCATTGCTACCATTTAAATTCAGAATTTAAATGACAAGTTTACACCTCATAACTCTTCTTGTTTTTGTTCTTATTCTTGTTCTTCTTATTATTAATCTTCTCATTGTTATTCTTATTCTTATTTTGTATCCCACAATTCATTTTATATCTAAAATTTTTGGTTTCCTTTGTCATAGTTCACATCTTGTATTTCTGAGATGCTGTTTTTCTAGCAATCTATATGTATTTTCTCACAATTCCATGTTAATTAGTTAGAATTCAACTTTTTTGCAATTCGGAGATTCTCACTTTTTTTTCTTCTTCTTCCAGTCTCATTTCTACCATTTTTTTAGATTGGAAATTCACATTTATGTGATGCATTTCTGAGGACTTTTTGTAAATTGGATTCTTATGAGATGTAAACTCAGTTGCACGAGAGTAAAAATCATCTTTCTTCTTCTTCTTCTTCTTCTTAAAGTCACAATGACCTTTACCTTTTTTCAATTCCTGTGGGGCAGAAACAAGCTTCCATAAAAAGTGCATAAAGACTAGATATTCAGCGCTTCATATCCAATGCTTTAATATATCAGAGCTTGTCCTATTTACTGTTTAGACGGAGTTGTCATCTCTTTTGCAGAGGTTTGTAATATTTCCTTTGTTTTTGTTTTTTTAATCATTTTTAAAACCTGCAGATGTTGAAATTAAAGCAGTAGACGTCACATGACTTGAGCTCGCTCTGCACATCGCTGTAATTTGAGTGGAAACATTTCCACACTGTCAGAGGTCAAGCCTTTGTGGGTGTTAAGTGGGATTTTCTTTTACTGTTTCTTACAAACAGAGAGGGCTGTTTAAGTGATAGCCAATTTAAGTCTTTATTTAAACTGCGTCTACTGTAGCTCATTTAATTAAATGTCCCTAAATTCTTGAAACCACATTAGCAATTAGCTCGCTGGTGCTTTTAAAGATGAACTGGATACACAGAAACAGAGTATAATGCAGATGCCAAATGACTTGACTTTTTTTTCCTTTTTCTTCTTTACTAAGCCTCTGTTAAAGATACACTATAAAAGCACCTTTTTTTATACACTATTGCTTTTTTTTGGACTGTTAAGTCATACATGTAGTTCAGATTGCATTGCCTGAGGCCTTCTTGTGAATTGTACAAAGCTGGCATTTGTCGGCATTATGTAAGCTAATGTTAGCATCGTCCCATTAACACAGTTGGTCTTTTTGTTCGTAATGCGTAATGCCTTCGGTACGTTCGTGCGTTTGACTCATCTCGTCAAAACTGCTTCTATGACACACTTGCCAAACTGCACTTCAGAACACAGTGTGACTGAACTGACCTGAAACATTCAACTGAAACCGCTTCAAAACAAACAACTTTACCTCTACAGACTTTTACCTCTCCAGATTCTGACTAGTTCTTGTGTGTCTTTTTGGCGAGACCCACATTTACACCACACTGACTAAGACTGGCTCTTTTACACTGAAGAAGAAAAATACATAAATATGCAAACAGAGTTCACTTAAGATACTATAGTAGTTACTGTAAAGGCTTTTCGATACAATAAAATGCATTTATAACACTGGTTTAATCACAATCATGCCATTAATTACTGGCTTATTAATTACCCGACTATTATTAAGTTATTAACTGTTCATTAGTAGTTAGAAAGTGTGATCTTATTCTACATCCCTAATCCAACCCAATACCTAAACCCAGACTCTACCTTACTAACTATTAATAAGCAGCTAATTAGTAGTTTATTAAGCTAGTAGTGTTGGTTAAGGATTTGATAATACAGTGAAATGTGACTTAAAATAAAGTGTGATCAATGCATTTTAATAACACGCAACCTAAATAAGCAATGTTCTTGATTGAAGTGAGCTTGAAAAATTTTTTATGTAACGTGTATGTATATACATGTCCCATTTTGGTCCTAGAATTAAATATAATTAAATTAGATGAAGTTATTTTATATACTTAAGCAAATAATTATTATAATTTTTTGGGTGAAAATGTCAAAATATGGTTGAGATGTTTTGTCGTCACTCAGCGCGGAAGATAGATTTATGCACAAATGAAACGACATACTTATTCAGACTTTCTGAAGTATAAGATAGTACCTATTTATATTATTTTTATTTTATTTAAAATGTGAGAAACAGGTCAAACCTAGGTGTTTGAAGGATAATGGCAAAGTATGAAGATTTAAAATGACAATTGGTATTTCTCATAAACATGCCTGTAAGTATTTAAAAAAAAAATGTGTTTGTTTTGTTTGGTATATCATCTATTGTTATGCTGAATGACGATTATGAGTGTGTCCCCTGTAAATCATAGTCAAAATAAATAAGGGTCATTATATATAAAAAACAAAACACTTCATCTTTACATTGATGTGAAATGTCCCTGCTCATAGCTTAACATTAAAATGAATGCTTAAACTTCTGTTTACTTTAAAAACAAAAATGTAATTGCAACTCAAATTCGTCTTTACATGTATCCATTTCTAACAACTAGACAAAATGATAACAGCCATGTCTAAACAATAATCCTACTTTCTGCATATAAAAACTTCAGGTTGCATAAGTTTGGAACCTTTTTTAATTTTTAAACAATGTGAATAGTACTTACATTTTTTTAATCTGTTCATCATACTGTATTCAGCTTGTGTTTTTCCCCCTTTGTCCTCAGTTGGCTTTTTAAATGTCTTTAATGTGTACTAAGCATTGTTTTGTTAATGCATCGTCGACTTTGCAATTTAAAAAAAATAAAATGTTAAACTGGAGACTAAGACATCTGTACCTGCTTGTGACATAGAATCATTATTACTCACAGAAATCCGGCTACATGTTGTTTTCTTCTCTGCTTGTGCTGTGAATGTTTAGGTGCATGTGATGCATCATTGCAGCTGGGCTTTTTCTTATAACATTCATGTATGCGGTAATTGACTCACCTGTGCAAGGTTCAGAGATGGATATAATGTAGATATATCGTTAGCATCGTAAATGACATATTAAATTGTGGGAATGTCTCCAGAGAGATTTTAGCGGTTTATGATAGATTCATGACTGTATGCCACATTGATTTAAAGGTTATAGGAGTGGTACAGTTTATTAAATTGACTGAGGTGTTTTGGAAGGTGCCAGATGACTTTGTGTCTCTTTTTCAAATAATACAAAGTGTTTACCCTTATGGCAGATATATAAAATGCCAACATCCTGTGCAGCGAATGATGCACAATTTTGAAATATGTATATTTCTTAGTTTTTTTTTTTTTATATTTTGTGGTTAGTGAATATGTAATGGAGTGCAAATGGAAAATAATTTTGATTGGGGGGGTACTTGATTTTCTGTTTCTTTGGATTCATTAAGTGTGGGCTTGAGTAAAATGTTATTTGTTTTATTCAATAAAGATCTGGTCTTTTCCTTTTTTCAAACAATTTGTAAATCGGTCAGAATAACAAATGCTTTAAAAAAAAATACTTAACTCTTGTAAAGTGCTACATCTTAGATTTATTTTAAATGAATATTAAATCATAAAACAAATATTAATCATAAAAAACGGAGAGTTTTTAAATGGTCCTGCACGTTCTTCCCCTGTTAGCGTGGGTTTCCCTCACAGTCCAAAGACATGCGCTATAAGTGAATTGGATGAACTAAATTGGCTGTAGTGTATGAGTGTATGGGTGTTTACCTGTACTGGGTTGCAGCTGGAAGGGCATCCGCTGTTTAAAATGTATGCTGGAATAGTTGGGGGTTCATTTCACTGTGGTGACCTCTGATAAAATGAATGAAAGAATGAATATTGTTTTATTTTTTTACTACTCCAATGTTCAAAAGAGCAAAAATTATTTATTATTTTTAACAATGTGGGTTATTTTATGTAGCTTTTGATCAATTTAATGCATTCTTCTTGCGTTAAATGCATTATGCATTACATACATGGTACATACAGTATTGCAGCCATCAGACACCAACTTTACAAACCAACAAAACCTGCTTTAATTAAAGTCAAACTCTAAAATGTGGATTAAAATATGGCTCTACATCAGACATATGGCCACCTGTATTGTGCAAGTCAGAACCTGGAGCCTTTCCCAAAGGATGCTGGACTTTCCTGCCCTGTGACAAACCTTTGTCCCTGTTAACCTCTCAATTAACCTCAACACTGTCCACCTGTGCTTCCTTCTGTTCACACCTGCTGCCCGCTGCCCCCCCTCTCATCCTTCTGTCATCTTCTGCCCAGATACCGCCTGCCAGAAAATTACCATCTTATTTCACTAATGGCATTGCTGAAAATATTGGAAGTAGTCTCTAATCACATGGGGGATTTTTTTCCCCCCCTCCATATTCTTCCACCTTTTTTCTTGCTCAGAAAGTGGGGGAGTTGAGAAGTCCAGGTAAATGTGCAGTGACCTTTTCACAAAGTCACCCACCTCTTCTCCTTTTAATCAAACCCCCTCTGTTCCTCTCTGTGCCAGCGCTTGTAATGTCACAATTAAGGTGGCTCCATTGTTTCTGTTTTCAGGCTGGAGAGACGTAGCACTCCTTGGTCCCCGGGTCATTTCTCTTACAATATTAAATAAGTCATTAGAGACCTACGACCACCACCTTCACCACCCCCATGCTGGATGGTGGAAAAAAAGGCTTTTTGTGTAGCCCTCTAAAATTGCATATTCATAGTTCTTGTTGCACTGTGCTTGCATCATAAGAGAACATGCAAATATGCGGTTTGATTTGTGATATTGAATGATGGAGAACTTAAAGATGATCACCTGATCCTCAGCTACCCGAGCATTATGGCTGCTTATTATAACTGCAGATGCATAGCAATGCTGCATTATAGGAAATATGGAGTTATGTAGCCTTCAAACATTGGTTTGTGTTCAATTAAAAAGGTTAATTCACCTCATAATAATGATGTCAATGTACATGTGACTTTTTGTGCATGTGGATTAATAATTATGGGTTTAAATCAAATGTGTCGTCATTATACAATGTGATATAGATTTTTTTTTATTTTAAACCAGAAATATTTTTGCTCCATTATAAGAATCGACCAGTACCATTTACTTAAAAAAGTGAGTAAAACAGTAGTGACTTGGAACTTTTAAGTTGAATTAACTTAATGTTTTATATAAATAGTTCATTTACTTAACAATTTAAAGGCGATGGGTTTACTTAGCTTTTTAAGTAGTCAACTAATTGCTTTTAAAGCGACAGTTTTACTCCATTTTGTAAGGAAGTAAAGTCAGCTAATCGCTTTTTACATTTTTACAGTATGATACTTTAAACCAGGGGTCATCAAACTTGTTCCTGGAGGGCCGGTGTCCTGCAGATTTTAGCTCCAACCCTAATTAAACACACCTGAACAAGCTAATCAAGGTCTTACTAGGTATACTTGAAACACCCAGGCAGGTGTGTTGAGGCAAGTTGGAGCTAAACCCTGCAGGGACACCGGCCCTCCAGGACCGTGATAGGTGACCCCTGCTTTAAACAATCTTACTGCAGAATGTTTTGAAGGGGATAGTTCACCCAAAAATGAAAATTTTTGTCATCATTTGCTTCTCTTTAGTTTTTCCAAACCAGTTAGAGTTTATTTTTTTATTGTTTTGCTGAACACAAAAGAAGATATGTTAAAGAATGTTCATTGGAAGCCGTAACCATTGATTTTAAAAGTATTTGTTTTTCTTACAATGAATGTCAGTCGTTATTGGTAGACAGACTTAAACACAAACATTTTTGATTGAACTATCCCTTTAAATTCAGTGTTATCAATTTCGCTTATCAATAAAAAATAGATTAGATGCCTTTATTAAGAGAACTTACATTGGTCAGTGTTTTGGTGGAAATGTGTAGATGGATTTAACCAATAAGCTAGAGCCCCAGGAAATCTTCTATAAATTAATTATAACGTAATTTTCCATCATATTTTGTAGGATGAGGGTCTAACAAATACAAATTTACCTTAATTAGTACATCCCTGCAAATGTTGCACGGATATAATAAAAAGTTGGAAAAAGAACTGGAAAAACTCAGGAAAAAAAGAACAACCATCCAACTGTATGGCAGATTGACCAGACCAATCATGGATCAGTCCAGCAGTCAAATCAGATGAAGATTTAGTTTTAAAAACAAAATAGTTAGATACAAGACATAGATACAAACATAGAAAGAAAGACTGAGTAATATAAGAAAAAGACAGATAAAAAAGTAAATAAATACAAATAGGAAAGGTGCATATTACTGTATCTGCCGGGCTTCGTGGCTGGAACGGCCCCTAATAACTAAATCCGCCCCTGTGTGTAGACATGCATAAAGATGTGGAGAGCGTCAAAATAAAGGTGCCTCTTAAAAATATTTGTATAGGTAGTGATATTTTACCTGTAGCATTTCCACATCAACCGTTAGCTTCATAAGACCTCAGTTTATCTTCAGGAGACATGGTTATTCATTTTTGCATGGTTTTGCCGTTTTTTTTTTACTTCCAAAGTGCCCATAGCTGCTGACGTTTTATTAATCACCAGGCATCCTGGTTTCATAGTTTAATATGTTATACTGAAGAAAAAAAGTCACCTATATTGAATATCTTGAGAGTTAGTGAATTACCAGCAAATAAAATAAAAATGTTTGGTTGAACTGTTCCTTTAACATTCACAGGCACTTATTGACCCAAATCCATCCGTTATCTTAAAGTCGAGCACTTCTTGTTCGTTGCCAAAACCATATGCGTAATGTACCATCCTGCCCTTTTTTAACATCAGAGTCAATGAGGGGGTTTGAGTGGACAGTCTTTCAGATATTACAGTTTGAAAGGTAGTTCTGTCAGTCAGGTAAGCAAAGGCAAGACGTGGAGGACGTGGAAGGGGGGATGAATAGAGTTCAAGAAATGTCACTCTCAATTAATCTCTTTCGTCCTGTCCCCATTAAAACCCTCACACAAGGGGGATGCTTTACAATGCAAATGGCCTCATTACCTAGCCAACTTAATTGACTGTGACAAGGGCCGGGGATGTTTTTTGCATTCAATATTTGTGTTTTCTTGTACAAATGCTGCAAAGTTAGATCTTGAATTTGCTGGTGAGCTACTGAAATGCGACATGTTTAGAAAGTAAATAACACAAGCGTATTCAATAAGTTAATACTAAGTAATTTTTTAGTCATTGTATTTTGTTTTCCTGAAAATAGCTCCAGTGTTTCATTTCTGAATGAATTTGTTTTCGAGTGAGCAAAGTGAGACAATGATTCATTCACGAAGTCTTGCTTTTTTTTATTAAATGTAATTTAATCACTAAGACACTAGTGCTTTTAGTGTCATATTTATTTGTCTATGACCTAAACCAGCACATAAACCTGTTCTGCAAAATATTCAATCCAATTATTCATCCATTTATTTTATTTTCGGCTTAGTCCCTTTATTAATCTCGGGTTGCCACAGCGGAATGAACCGCCAGCTTATCCAGCGTATGCTTTACGCAGTGGATGCCCTTCCAGCTGCAACCCATCACTGGGAAACATCCATACACACTCATCCATACACTACGGATAATTTAGCTTACCCAATTCACCTGTACCGCATGTCTTTGTACTAGTGGGGAAAACCGGAGCACCCGGAGGAAACCCACGCGAACACTGGGAGAACATGCAAACTCCACACAGAAATGCCAACTGACCCAGCCGGGGCTCGAACCAGCAACCTTCTTGCTCTGAGGCGATTGTGCTACCCACTGCGCCAACATGCTGCCCTCATTCCAATTATTTAAACATAAAAATGTGTGTGTACCGTTATACAGTCAAAATGATTAGCTCTCCTGGGATTTTTAATTATGACTTCATAATTAAAATAAAGTCTAATAAAATGGGGGCTAATAATTCTGACTTTAGAGTTATAAATAAAATTATAAATATAAATATAATTTTTTTCGTCACTATTGCACAGCCTAAGTGGAGCATCTTTTATTCAAATTCTTTTGTGTGCGATTTCGGGGATGAGGCAGTAAACAGTGCCTTTTTTCCAGCATATGCCAATCACCTCACAGCAAACAGCTTGTCACATAGTGCGTTTATCTTCCTTTTTTCCGAATTTTGCTCCTAAAAATTGTATTACGTGTAAAATAGACATGGGCGAATGAAATGTAAATGATTTGCAGGTTTGTATTTTGTATTTCAGCTCTGCCTCATTGTACTCACACCTTAAATATTTAAAGACCCCCTCCGTAAAAACCTTTGCTGCTTTACAAGGGCACCGCATGCTGTTTAATCTCTCTTTACCTGCAGGCGAAGCAACAGCAATGTAACGACAGCAAGCGGTAGTTAGCGAGATCAGGAAAACCAGCCCACAGACACAGACGGGGCACGGACTGGTTCAAAGTTTCTACGTTTCGCCTTTTTGAAGTCAACACCGGCTTTGGATTTAAAATGAAAGAGACGCGCTAAGACGCACAAATGTAACTTGTTTTTATTTTTTCATGAGCGTTTTCACAACTTTTGCAACTGCTTATCAAGACTAAACGCAACAGCCGTGGATGATTACAAATAGGGCTGCACAATGTCAGCATCGATATCGCATTGCGTGTGTCTGCAATAGTCACATCGCAGGATTCTAGTTGATCAGCACAACAATTGAGAATACATGAGATTTGTGGAGTCATTGCAAAGTATAACCATTACCGAGTGAAACTTTATTATTTGCATGTGTTTAAAATGCATTTCAAAAGAGCTTAAAGCATTTGGGCACAGCGTATAACATTTGTAACCTTAACAAAGAATAATTGTACTGAATTCTTAATACAATGACTAAATGGTGTTATTTTACATTTCATCATTCAATTTCTGTACCTGAATAATGTTTGACTGTCCGGAAAACTATAAAGCACTGTTTCTTTTACTTTTGTATTTGCTCTATTGTAATTATTCTTGCTTGCAATTTGTTTATTATTGTGTATACATGATTCACACCGTTACAAAATCCCCCCAATCTCAGTGATGAGCTATTCAAGCCATCTGGTGAAATTGTATTCATATTGCAAAAATAAAACCAAATATCGTAATGTCAGATTTTTCCAGTATCGTGCAGCCCTAATTACAATTGTTTAGCCTATTAGTGAGGCATTAAAGTTCTGCACCTCTTCGGTGCCCCCTAAATGCATCGAACCATGGGAGAGACAAATTGAACTGGACTTGTGGTTCGGAAAGGCCTGTTTATTTGCTTGTTCACAGTCCTTGAGCTATAAATTGGTTGTCACCTTTGCTACTTGTCATTCTTTGATATGGGTGTGTTGTGGGTACCAAAGCAGTGCGGTTTGATTGTTTGCTCTTAACATCACTTAAATGAAAGGCCTCGATAGCCTGTAGTCATTCTCAATGATTGGCACTTTTGTTTGCTGTGATGCTTTGAGCTTGTGCAACTTACTTTGATGGTAATTATGTACAGGAGAAAAAAAAAACCCAACTAAGATATCGGTTTTCTTCTGGCCTTTAAATATGGATCTGAAATTGCAGCACACTTTTCTATTTATGGTTTTGTCAATCAGCGGTGGAAGTCATGGTTTATGAGAGATAAACAGTTTAATCGCTTTGTTTTTTCTTTTTTTTTCAGTGGCATGTCACATCTGGCAAGCATATTTACTGAAGCCGCTCAGTGTGAAGATCTGATGCTATCTTAATACTTGCATCAAAACATTATGATAGGGCGTGCAATTATGTATCTCACCAACCCCATATTTTACTCTGGTATGAAATGAGAAAAGAAATCGTTTTATCTTTGTTTAGAGATTTAGAAAATGCCTGTTTAAGGAGCTTTAAAAATGTGATTTTTATTTATTTATTTTTATAATATCTTTGTGGTTTGTGCTGTTCTGATATATTTTATGTGTACTGCATAAAACTGAAACAAAAAGATATGACAAAAAGGTTTTCTTAAAGCTATAGTTCACCCAAAAATGAAAATTAATTTACTCATCGTTGACTTGTTTCGAGGTGTAGTAAAAGAATATATTTCGAAGAATGTTGGAAACCTGTAACCATTAACTTTAAAAAAATCAAATACTATGTCAGTCAGTGGTTACAGGTTACAAAATATCTTTCAACAAAAAGTCCAAAGACATGCGGTATAGGTGAATTGAGTAAGCTAAATTGTCTGTAGTGTATGTGTGTGAATGAGTGTGTATTGATGTTTCCCAGTGATGGGTTGCAGCTGGAAGGGCATCCGCTGCATAAAACATATGCTGGATAAGTTGGCGGTTCATTCCGCTGTGGCGACCCCAGATTAATAAAGGGACTAAGCCGAAAAGAAAATGAATGAATGAAGGAAAATGAAAAAAGTCTAACTGATTTGTTACTAATCAAGGGTGATCAAATGATAGCAGGATTTTCAGTTTTGGGTGAACTATCCCTATTAATCAGTTAATAAAGATGAATTGTTTTAGTTATTCAAAGTGTAACTTCATATTTGTAGTTAGTTTACTGATGTAAGCTAAGTTGATTTAACTTAAAATTGTTGTTATGTTTTTAGACCCAAATAAATCTAAAGTGAACTAAAAAGTTAGTCTAGTCTTTTGACAATTCATTCAATTCAAGTTTATTTGTATAGCGATTTATACAATAATAGTTTTTTTTTCGAAGCAGCTTTACAAAAGTGCTGATTATTGCATTACAATCAAATTAAGTTAAAGTTACAATCGCATACAAGTTATTACATACAGACACAGTTAACATGCAATTTTATTGCATATAGACCGTTTCAGTGTGGTGATGTCATTGGCCCATGAACATTTCCTGCTTGTTATCAAACTATTTCATAACTGTAACAAGAGGCAATTCAATCATAACTTAATGTTCATAACATTATTTATCAATGTTATGTGGCTCGGCATAACGTGGCTCTTTTTGGATTCTCGGAAGCTATAGAAATTAAAAATGTAAAACTGGAAATACGTTGGGACCATTGTCTTCGTTTATCTCCCTTAAAATTGTCTATAGGTGATGTCTATTGACAATGAGACTTTTTAGGGGAATAGGTGAGATTGTAAAGAGGAAATATTAGAAATCACAGAATTTGGAAAGTCCAACTTCTCTTGCAATGGCTGAAAGACTCATCCCTTTGGAAAGTTAAACTGGTGAGTGACATTATAAGTGATAATTATTAGTATTTTTATTTACTTAGTTACTTTTTACTTTGGAAGTAAAACAGGCCTGTGGCTTGTAGATTCATCTTCCCAATTTATTTTTTGCATCCTCATCACAAGTTTGTATGAGGCTTGATTTAGAGCGGAACAATGTCCTGTTCTTAAAATACACCCAAACCATGATGTAATTTTTTACATCAGTGACAAACAACCAAATCTAATTCATCATCCCCCTGCATGCATTAGATATCATCAGCCAGAACACTGTTAGATAAGATTAGACCTGTTTTCTCCCGTATAATTACACCATTACAGATGCTCTTGATTTGTTTGTCAGGCTCCTCCGACATCAGCTACACCTGTTTATGTCTCTGTTTTGCTTGTTTATTCACCATACAGAGGCAACCTGTCAGGCTGACAGCTACGATTTGTAACGTTGTGACAGCAGCATTGTGTTTATGCCTGCATCTGATCGTTGCAGCGCAAGGGAATATACGGAAACATTGCAGGTGCGCGAGACACACACACCTGCAGTCTTTTCTCACAGGAATCACCGCCTGTGCCCTATAATAGCTGCACATCCTGTGGTCTTTCTGGAAAATCTGCCACCCCGACATCCTAGACCCGTTCATTCATTCATCTTAAATAATCTCCATCCTCATTCCGCTGAGCTCTGCATTACCCATATATATATATTTCCTGCATTATTATGTTATTTCAGGTCAAACGGCGGTGTGGATTGCGACGTAAAAAGGTTTAACGTCTGATTGCGGGCGAAAGGTTAAGAAAGGACCCTGGAAGAAAACGTGCCTGGTGGACGATTGGAGCGATTGTGGCTTCTCTTTCTGCCTCAATCCCTTTTCTAACAATCAAAAGTGACTAACAAAGAGAAATACTCCACTGCCTGAGGAATATTCATGATCTTGCTGCTTCCAGGTTAAAAATGTATATGCAAATTTACTACATTAGAGCATGCACAGGTTGTTAATAAATTAGCACGTGGCAGAAATAATTCCGCTTAGTGGGATGAATCTCTGTGCAAGCTGTCAGCTGTCGCATTGTTCTGGATCGAATGTGACGCTGAGATGGCAACACAGCCAGTGAACTGTGATGTTTTAGTGTACAGGCTCCTAAATCTCACGGCACCGGCACAAAATCGTGTCTTTTGTGTGTGTGTTGCCGTGAAAGGGATGGTGTTGGTGCGCGTGCATTCGTGAGTGTTTTAAAGCTCTGGATTTATGAAGTAGGACAGACAAAGCCAGTATAATATTACCTCTCTTTGGAATGAAATGATGCATAATTTATTCCGCCTCAAGAGGAAATATCCGCCTTTATCTTCATCTCTTAAATTACGGATATGAATTTGGCTGGCGAGCACCTTCGCTGAATTTACTGTCACCGTTTCCTGAAAATGATGCGAAATACCTGATCACTATTATTATTTTCACAACCGCCGAGGAAGTCAATGAGCGTTTATATGTCTACCCAGAGGGACATTTTAATATTCAGAGGTTGCTTTGTCATAGGGTTTTAGCCATGTTTTATATTATATATATATATGTCTCGGATGTTTCTCTCAAGTTTACTTTTTGGGCAAGAAAATGTGTGTAAAAGTTAAGTTGATAACAGGAATTCTGTTAGTCTCCTGGGTCCCACTTTATATTAAGGGACCTTTACTACTATGTACTTCCATCAAAAAATAAATACAATGTACTTACTGTGTTCATAATGTATTGCAGAACCCTTCTGGTGCTCTTGAGGTGGGATACGGGTGGAGTTAGGGACAGGTTTGGGGTATGGGTTGGTTTGAGCGTGGGTTAAAAAAAATTACAGAAATTAATTACATATGCAATTACATGTATGTATTTAATCAGTCATAAGTCCAATGTAAATACATGTATTTACACAATAATTGTAACAAATTATTAATTTCACTGTAAGTACATATTAGCTAAGGCCCCTAATATAAAGTGGGACCGTCTCCTGTTTCTTAGATGTCTCTATTAAAAATATTAAAACCCAAAATGAGACCGTTATTGACTTATGCTAAAAATAAATGCATATATGCTTCTTTCAAAACTTCTATAATTCTTTCAAAACGTCTGATTGATTTACAGTTTAAGCAGATGTCTTGTTTATTATAAATTGGTTATCATTCAAGAACAAAGTACTACGGTGTTGCTTTAAGACACAGATATTTTGTTTCGAGTTAGTTTGAACTGTAACTATTTTCATTAACAATTCTGAAAAACAATTATATTAACTACAATGTTAACTGAAACTGCGCTTTTGATTGCGCAATATTACTTAATGCATTGTTAAAATAAGAAGCAATAATCCATACTGGGATATATTTTTATTTCATAACTTAAATGATAGGTAAATATAGTGCTGTGAACTCAAAAGCGAAGACCAAAAGACTTTTGTTTCTTCATGCAGATTCTTTTCTGCAGTCGCGAAGATGTCTAAGAGAAGTCTGACCACGGCAGTTTTACACTGTATTTTATATACATTTTTAGGAGGTTGTGATACATAGAGCTGAAGACAAATCTAAACAAAGCATGCAAATGAAGTACAGGAATCAGCCTGTTGACAGATTTTCCTCAGCCCTGATACCATCAGCACAACAGTACCTATTCAAATCCAGAGGTGCTGCTAATCCAATCAGCTTGGCAATATTGCCCACAACTTCATAGGGACAAAGGCACAGTCGTTGGGACCCTGCGGTCAGGAAGTGCATAAAGACAATAGGTTAATGTCTCAGACACTTGGCCTGCTAGACTACAACACTCAAATAAAATTACTTCTGCTGCTTGTTCAAACTACTGAATTAAATTGAGTTGAAACAACACAATTCTTATGTTTTTTTGGGACAACTTAATTGTTTTGTTCAATTCACTTTATTTTGTAAAAACACTGAAGTTAACTTAATCGATTTGTGTTGGGGAATTGTGTGGAACCCCGCATTGTTTACAGTGAACTTTGCTTAGAATGTCATCACCTTAAACTTAAAATGTAAAACACAATGTACATAACTTATCAGTTATACTGTATGATAGATTTTATAATTTTGTAATCCCACAATACACTCAAATTGACGTTTGCTGCTTGTTCAAACTACTTATTTAAAATGAGCTGAAACAACACAATTCCTGAGGTTTTATTGAGGACAACTTTAATTGTTTTATGTTCAGTCCACTTACATTTGTAAAAACTAATGTCAACTTAATTATTTCAACTCAAATCGATTGAGTGGAACCCATAATTTTTTGCAGTGTAAGTAATATATAGGTTCAGAGGTTTTTATTTGTTTGTTTGTTTGTTTGTTGCAAAGTGATTGACAAACTCAGTAATGTCAGGTCACAAATAATTTAAACAACAGCTATAATAATATTACAGACTATAAATATGCTAGAAGAAGTCTTTAAGATATTAAAGACATAATGACAAGCGCGAAAGAAAATATATCCATTTGGGATTTTTCCCAGGTCACCAGCAGTGTCTGTTGCATGAATGCACCCGTGTGCCTGCATCAGCTCTTCGGGCCGCCAAGCCTGTGATTTTGCTTTCTGTTGTGCCAGCTGGTGTTGCGTGGCACCACTTTGCGCCCCATCCCAGATGAGCATGTGAGATCTGGGAAGCATCACAGCCTGACGTTGTGTTTGTGAAGCATTAGTTGCAATCGTGTAAGATGTCAAGTGAGTCGCAGCAAGTTTTAACAAGCTCCATTTGTTCAATCTCCTGTTTAAACATTCCTAACACATCGCAGCAGATCCTTAAAGAGGCTGCCCTATCTTTTAATTAAGTCCCAGACTAATGTGGCACTTAATTGACTAATCAGGAGATTTTGTTTTCTCTAATTTACTGGAAAAACCAGCAGCACATAAGCTTTTTAATATCAACATGAGGAGAATGAGACAGAAATGGATGAGGTCGCTAAAGGGGGATGTTGGGCCGGGCGCTTTTTTATACTTTGATTAAAACTCTTTTGCAGGGTGTTAGTTGCCATTTTACCATCATAATGTGTAAAACCAGAAAATGGTATTACAAAAAATTGGGAACTTGCTTGATTTAAATTATTATTATTATTATTATTTTTTTATGTGTGAATGTATGGAGTTAGATTTGTTTATTATTCAATCAAAAATATTTAGCTTTAAAGAAAAATTAAGTATATAGTAATCAAAAAATAAAAGATTGCAAATAAAAATAATAAAATACTAGCAGTCGTTACATTATCAGATGGAAAATGTGGATGGTAATATACAAGTTATTATACAGCTTCAGTTAACTTACCTCAAAGAAGACCTGTTGCTCGCCATTGCTCGCTCTTGTCACGTAGTGGGTGTGGCCAACCTGTGACCTCATTCAAGATTGACCAATAGAATAAGGCTTTTCATCCTGGAGGGAAGATACACTGAGCTGCAGAGTTTAAAACTTTTCAACTCGCAAGCAAAGATTTTAGATCCACAAAAAATGATAAAACAGAAAGCAAAATGAATGAGCGCACAATGGAAAATGTGCTAACTGCATGAAATGGCAATAGTTTATTATTTGCAATGTGATTTAATCAAAATTTTTTAATCAATGATATATTTTTTTAATTAAATGGCTTTTTTTATTTGAAATCTTTTATTTTTTAATTACAATGTACCTAATTTTGTCAAAAACTTCATATGTTTGTTTGAGTAATAAAGACACAAAATTAACCCCAGCATACATGGGATCAAAACTTTTCAATGTGCAAGCAAAGATTCTAGATGTGCAATAAATGACAGTGGAACAGAGAGCTAAATAAATAAGTGTGCGGTGAAAATTGTGGTAACTGCATAATAGGACAATAGTTTATTTTTTACAATCCAAAATATTTTATTTTCATTGACGTACGTTTTTTAAATTAAATGTTTGTTTTTTTTTGCAATCTTTTATTTTTTAATTACTGTGTGCTCAATTTTTCCCTAAAACTGAATATATTTTATTGAATAATATTGAAAATAAACGATTGCCAAACAAATGCATAAATAAGTAAATACATTACAAATTTAATTTAGCAAAAAAAAGAAAGAAATAGTAGTAATACTACCTCATGGTGGCGCAGTGGGTAGCACAATCGCCTCACAGCAAGAAGGTCGCTG